>JAATLQ010038562.1:26973-129564 GCA_013421005.1 Heliconius erato x Heliconius himera | reverse complement strand
CGGGCGGCGGCAGCTGCAGCCTGCGCCTCTCCGCTACACAACCAAGCACACCCGCCATTATACTCTCTCTAGTTACGTGCGGCGTTAGTAGGGCGGTCACATTAGAGAGCAAGCTCGGTTAGGGCCTGGAACAAAGTTAGCGAAAACAGAGCTACACGGTTAAGTCAAAACGATGCAAGCAGACAGTTAGGACGGTGTCAGTTTAGCGAAGTGGCGGCACATTACAAGGAATATTATTCTACTACTCTCTCATATTTTCCTTTAAATATTTATTGTGATAGTTATTTTAATTAAACTGTACGTAAGCTTAGCAAAATGTTTATTCTTTAGTGAATTGGCTGATATGTACTGAACGTGAGTATTGCGCATGTGAGTGTGAGGATCTTATAATGTTCCTTGCAATGAATGAACGATATAATGACAAGCGAATAAACAAAAGAGAAATAGCATTCTCAGGAGAATAAGTAGTTTTGCAATCATGACGACTACCTTAGCGGTGTTGTATCACGTGTGTGCACAAATGTGTAATGGCTGTGTCATGATGCATCACCGTTCCAGACCGAATACATTGGATACCAGAAATAGCGTCCTGCGACTGACGTTGACCAAACGTCCCTACGTGTACAACACTTGGACGCAATCCAACATCAACCAATTAAATGTTCATTTGAAATGAAGAATTCAGTCGAGAAAGATATTCTAGCGTGAAAATAACAGTGAATAAATAGCTTCTAGTTATAAATAGTCGTTTTGGGTCCAAGTGGAATATTGTTATTACCTGTTCTATCAAAGCCGCGTCTCTTGAGCTCCCTCCTCGGTAGCTGGGTGAAATAATAACGAATTTTGAAAGGTATAATCAGTAAAAATAAAAACCAAAAACACAAAACGGCACAAAAGAAAAAAAAAACACTTATGTCTTTAACGGGACCCGAGACGATTCCAATGTCCGCCGCGTTCCCATAAAAGACGCAACAAATGTTCAAATATTAGTATAAGAAATATGAAAACTGCAAAATGAACTCGGTGAAACTGAATGCATAGGCGATGGGGCCGGAGTCGGCACCTATTGTTTTTGTTCTACTCACATTTAGCGGCGGGCGCCGCGGGGATTTCTTCCTTGGATGGAGTATTCGCTAAAGGTGGGCTATCTGAAGCAGGTTCGGCTTTCGCTGGTTCTTCTGGTTTAGACTCAACTACCTCAGGAACTGACTCTGAAACAGCTACTGCTGCAGGTTGCTCTATTGCTGGTACTGCAGGTTCTGGTGCTGCAAGTTCTGGTGCTGCTGGTTCTGGTGCTGCAGGTTCTGGTGCTGCAGGTTCTGAGGCTGCAGGTTCTGGTTTTGCAGGTGCCGGTTCAGGCGAAGATTCACTTTCTGCAGGCTTAGGTGCTGGCTCATCAATTTTTAGGGCCTCCACTGCTGCTACTGGTATTTCCAGAGCGGGCTCAGGCTGTGCTTCGACTGGCGCAGATTCTGCGGGAGCTTCAACCGCAGCAGCTTCAGCAGGAACCGGAATAGGTTCCTCTGGCTTAACTTCAGCCGCTTCACTTGCTGGCACTGGGACTTCAACGTCTTCAGACAGCAGCGGCGATTCCGCTGGCGTTGGTAAGGCTGCTGGTTCCGATTGCGCAACGGATTCTGGAACTTCTTCAGGAACTTTTTTCGTTTCTACTGGCACTTCGACTACTTTCTCTGCAGCAACTTCTGATACAGATTCTTTTTCTACAACAGGTTCTGGCTCTACCGGAGCTTGCTCACTAGAAACTGGTTTTGCCTCTTCTTGAGGTGCTTGTGACTCTGACTCTTGGTCGGGGGACTGGCTTAGAGTTTGTGATATTTTTGCCCAAATATTATCAAAGGAATCAGCACCCATATAATCAATATTTCCAGCCTCCCAGCCTTGTCGCCTCGATAGCTCATCTACGGCTTCCCGTTGTAATGGAGCACCTGGAACTACTCTTGCTAAGTTGCCCGCTACGCCAGTCTGTAAAGCGATACAAATACTACTATAGCGACAATCCATTTATATCCAATTATGCTCATGAATTAGTTAAGAAAATATTAAGTCAGAATTAATTAGCTTTGTTAATAGAATCATGCAATTAAGTTTCATTAATTAATAAGTATGGGCATGCAAAACTACTCATATACAAGCTATATTAGTAACACTACTCTTATTACATCAAAAGTGTGCATTTATATTTATGTACCTATAACTATTAAGGTTTTAAGTAAACTTACTTGCATATCTTCACCGTTTACTATACTATCGTCCTCAGGGGTATATTCTAGTGCATCTTCGAAGTCCTCTGAGCTAGCAGGCGAGGGTGACCGCGGTATATATGGTATTTCGTGACTACAGATTTTACGCCCACGAGAGTCTATAGTCATTCTGTGCCTTAAATAAAATCCATCATACGGATGCCTTGGACTTATATCCTCATACATGTCACTCTCACTATCGGATTCATATCCATTTACTTTCACTGATTCCGTTCGCATTCTGACATGGTCCATCATCACTGTGTAGATTTGTTCCTCTCTGTTTGGATTTTTCAATTGCAAATATGTAAAGTCGTGCATATGATTGTGTTTTTTTGTGATTTCATTTTGTTCTGTGTCTACTAAATACGAAATGTGATAGTTTTTTTGTGTTTCATTTTGATTTTGACTGTGATGTTCATGGTTTTCTTCGTGAAAGTCACGATTGTCGTCGTTATGTTCCTGAGGGTAATATGGCTCGCGGTGGCTATGTGTTGAATGATGATCACTTTGACTGTACGAATGTTGTATGTGTTGTTGTTGATGATTTTGATGTTGTTGATTATAATTACCAAATTCATGAGACGAAGTGTGAGTATGTGAATCCTCTTTATAATTATAGTCGTAAGTAGATTGTGGCACGCTTGGAGTATATTCTGAATTTTGGAAAACGTTTTGACTAGATTCAGTATTGTACTGCCAATTGTGTTCTTGTGGTGGGTTAGAATAGTGATGTGTGGAATGATTATCGTGTTGAATTTCATGATGATGTGGATGTGTTAAATGTTCGCTTATGTTTGTGTAATGTTGTGGTTGTGTTGTATGTTCGTAATTGTGCCTAACTTCAATTTGATGTTGACTGTGTTGAGGAGGCAAGTAATCCCATGCGTACTTTCTCATATTCTCATAATCATCAGTTTGTTCTGCCTGTTCAGAATCTTCTCTGTTGGGCGGGATATTTCCTCTATAAATATTCCACGGATCAAAGAATTGACTCATATCAATTTGTGGTGCATTTACTTCTGTATCAGAAACCTGATTTTCTGGATGATGCCATGGAAACTCAGACTCTGAATCCAATGACGGTTCATAGTAACCAAAATGTTGTACATTTGGTTCATTATATTCTACAACTTCTTCGTGATATATCGTTGGCTCTGGTTCTTCAATGTATCCTTCATCCTATCGGTTGTCATAAAACAGCTCAATAGTAACGCATGCGGTAAATACTTGAAAAAAGCATAACACACTAATCTAAAAATCGGTGCATAGCTTTGTTCAAGCCGTGTTTTATTAGATATTTGTGAACAAACAGTACTAAATAAACATACAAATTATTATAACATTTTAAAGAAAACAAAGGCTTATTGAAGAAAACAAAACTAAAACAACAAAACTAAAGATGAAGTATTTTATAAGAACTTGTATGTTTACTTAGCGGTGACAATTTCACCAAAATACCAACACCATCTATTCCACTAAACCAATGCACATAGAACCTTCTGAAGCACATGAAAGAATTTTGAAAGGTTAGAAATGTTAGTATTTTGGAGAAATGTTTAGATAATATTGCACTTGCATTAAAAGTTCAAAGAGGGTTGCGTATGGCTTTTACAAATGTGCACAAGCTTAAGGGGGCAAGCAATTAGTTTTTAAAAAATTACTACAACATATTTATTTACAAAAACAATTGATTCTATGGAAATCAAAAAAAAAATAAACTCAAAGATTGAAAAGAAAACGGAGGTAACAGATAAACAAATAAAATTTAGAAATTTATAAATTTACCTCCTCCTCAATATTGGAGTCCTGAGGCGTATGCTTAGAACACATGTTGCATCGATGAGAACTCAGTTAAGAATGATAACTCAGTGTTCTACTGGACTTTATGAAGGGTTATTATCTAGTATTTGCGGTCGTGAGCCATGAAATCCTAGAAGCCGTATTGCATTTGATCTCATTGTGGTAATTGATATTGGATCTAATAACTTACCAATGCGACATTCCACAAATGTGACACCGTAAACTAGACTAATATCGTATAACGGCGCCTTTGTGTTGACTATTATGTTTATAAAAAAAAATATTATTACTTTAGTTGTTCCTATTATAGTGTACGAAAGGTGTTCTCAATTACATATGTTCGTAACCAATTCGATTTTTTATTGAAAAAAGTCAAAAAGAAAAAAACTATACATTAAAATAATCTAAAGAATTATGCTTTTTTCCTTTAAATACTCCACGGTAAATATATATATATATATATATATATATATATATATATATATATATATATATATATATATATATATATATATATATATATATATATATATATTTACTTCACTTATATTTACTTCACAACTACATATGTACATGTGTATAAAACCAAACTTAAAAAACCGTAGCACCCTTCATAGAATCCAGTTAAACACAAAATAGCTTACTTAGCAATATACATATAGAAATACACGAAAAAAAAAATAATCAATCTCACCATATTTGAGTCTAGCTGAGCATGGACTTGTGCTACGAATAGATCCCACCATAATTGTAGGAATTCTCGCAAGTGTTCCGGCGCTTGTACTGAACGTGACTCCCAGTTGTATTGTTGGAGCCAAGGTTTGACGGCACCAATGAAATGGATGATTTTCAAGTTTTGGCCATAACTGGAATGTGTAGAATACGAACGTAGTATAAACTCATAGCATTTTTTTATGCAACAGTTTTAGAGGCCGTCGTGAAGCAGCTGCTGCAGCCGCACTATAAAGCGAGTCCTACTCACTTTATAGTGTTAATTTATTTATTTTCGTTTCCTGGCTCAATAAGGCGCAATGTCTCGAAAATTGGGCGGAAAGTGAGGAGAGTGTCTTAACGATACAGTGTGTGGGCTCCAATATACTAATACAAATAGTCATAGATTTTGTTGATGCCTTTTGGAAAAAAACTAATATAGGATCGTATAATAGTAATATTATAATTAATAAAAAAAATAAAAAATTTTGCGTGACATAAATTTTCTTAAATTCTTTAATAAAATTAGTAAAATATAAGAAGTATATTTTTGGTTATTAAAGTGTAAGAAAAATACAAAAGAGATTAAGAAAGAGACACATTGTTCATTGAATAAAAAGAATATTTTTACTTTCAATTTTGTTAGCCCTGAATTCTATATTGTAAATATAAACATTATACAGAGTCGGATTTAAACCTATACCATAATTTATTATTAGATACATATCAATTGCATAAGATACCTACATAAAATAACTTAGGGCATAAAACTCATTTTACGCACATTATGCTAATCATTTTTAACTGAAAAATTCCTAATACTATGGATTATAGCTTGGTAGCTTTACGATAAAATACTTAGCACCTTATCTAGATTACAAACACAATACAAAACACATTAAATAGATCAATTATCAGACTATCATGTTGAAAATTGGTAACATAAAAGCATTCTTTTTTTCAGCTTCACGCTGTTTTTTACTTGAGTATCCTGCACACAGCAGGGTAGGCAGAGGGAACCTAATGTTAAGACACCTCGTTCCCCTTTTTTCGCCGAATTCTGAAGGCATTGCGGGTTGAATGGCGGAACTCAACGCCACGTTTTTGGGTCGATACCAGAACAAAGAAATGGAAATATTCAATATTTCATTTTCTCGATCAGGAACCTAAGCAATTGTTTTACTTTTCTTGAAATTCAAAATATTATACAGTTAAATTAATATTGCTTACTGTTTAAGGGCAGGTAAATAAGAGTAAAATGCAGCAGATGTGACATTGTAGAGGAATGGTAGATGCTTGTTAATGTCGCCGTGCGCCCAATCCGAAAAGAACGAATTTAGAAGACCTTGGTCACCACCTAAATAAAACCATTATTAAATTACTTAAAACATTTGAGCGACAGATGCTATTGATATTTACAATATTAGAGATTACAAGATAAACGAGAATAATTAAAAGGCAATTTTAAATATTTAGCATCGTTCAAATAGGAAGTAAACATCTACAAACATTTATAAACTTATCACTAGTCTGAAGAAGCAGAATATAAAGTAAGATCAAACGTTTATTCCCGACTCAAAAGAGCCGCAGTTAAGGCAAATATTTATGGAGAACATAAAACATGTACTTGCCATCAAAGCTGCCGCGTTCCGAGGCGAATTTGACAAGATTGCTGAATGTGTCTCCGGAGGGCCTGAATACAAATACTCCTGAGTTGAAACAGTCGGGCCAGCCGACGTCGGGTGCAGCGGACAACTCCTCGCGCTCGAACAATTCGTCGCAGTTTTGAACAACCTTGGAATAGAAATTGAAGCTTTACGTCGCTTTTTCGCTCGTAAACATGTATAATGTTCTGGAATGCTTCCGAAAAATATCTGGAATGTCTTTGTAATGTATTACATTGATATAAATATATCGATGATGAACTACGTATGACTGGTCTCTTGAAATAAAAAATATTTATTTAGCACAAGGAAAATTTAGGTCGATAAAATATGTAATTATTATTGCTAAAAAATACCTCGTGATATAACGAGTAAAAAAAATGTCTTGTTGATATAATAGAATGATCATCACGTTGCTAAATGAATTGAATGATACTGAATTGTTCAGATCGACGCACGTAAAATTCTATTTATATGTGTATGATACATCCACATGAGTTTTCTTAAACAACACAAACTGTCGATAATAGAAACAAATGAATACACTGTTAGAGTAATGGGAACGGAGTGTCTTAACACTAAGTCCCCGGGTTCGCTGTGCCCACTCTGCTATGTGCGGGATACAGTGTGAACTTTAAAAATCTTTTATACCTAGTTTGTGGAGATGCAACAAAAATATTTACAATAAATCCCAAACTTTTAAACTCTTTCATCTGCATTTCACGATACAACACGTGATCAAACAATGATACATCGAATAGTTTTATCAATACTTCGTTTGACACATTAACCCATGATAAAAATATTGTGTCCCATCCAATTCAATCTACTTTAAGTTTTTATTTGTTTTAAACTTTATGTAATTCATTGATAGGTACAGTGTCTCAATTATTTTATCCATTTTTTTCTTATCTATTGTTTTTAGTACTAGATAAGAATAGTAATTTGTAGAGACACCATTAAACGAGCCAGCACGTTACGCTTCGAATCGAATTATTCTAATATAAAAATTACGTTAGTCACTGTGTTAAAATGTTTCCTGTAAATATTGATAGACGATACTGTTCTATCTTTAAATCGATCTAGGATAAAAGCCTCTTAGGAAAAACAAATCATAGATAATCGTGAGATGTAGGTACACATTGCCCGTTGTATATTATTCTATCTATTTTTTAGGTTCACATTGAGCACATAGGTAGGTAGAGGGAATCTGCAAGCCTAGTGTTTAGACACTCTTTTCCCATTAACACTCTTTCGTTCCCCACTTTCCGCCGAATTCTGGAGACAATGCGTGTTGAGTGGAACTCAACGCCGCGCTTTGCTCTTTACCAGAGCGTAGAAATAAAAATATTACATATTTAATTCCACTTGTGCCCCTGCGTCACGATTGCACCCTCAATAACTCTGATATATCTATGATTAATCAATTATAAATAATAAAGAATATTTTGCACAGTTACATGCAATAACTTTTTAATGCCGACGTGTTTTATGATATTTTTGTTAGCATAATGTGAATAAGAAAGAAAGTGTCTAATATGTTTGGACCAGTTCCAAAATCATCGGGAAGAAATATTTGGGCCATGGCTCCCCCGAGGTCTCGTGTTACCGAGCTAACGACCGCATCCGGTAACATTGACTTTCTTATCGAAAACTATCACTGCATGTGATAGTTTTCGATAAGAAAGATGAGCTTAGATTGGACAGCGGAACTATCAATCCTCTACATTTCATTTACTATCATCATCATCCGGAAATCTATTTTGTGGTATGTTTTTATAAGGGTAGTAATGTTTTTTTTTAAATACTACAGAACACAGTAAAACAATATTTCTAAATAAGTCCCACATTTTTGTGATTAATCAAGAGGTTGAAAGACGTTAAAATGTTATATACCTGATAAATGAAAAATCATTTCCTTTATAACTTTACAAATGGGAAATATAATTTTTAACCGACTTCAATAAGAAAAGGAGGTTATCAATTCCACTGTATACATGTATATTTTTTATTTCTATGTTTGTTACATTAGGACATTTTGACTGAGATGATGATATGAGATTCGCTTGAAATTGAAGAAGTCGGGTTAAAAAATATTATTTTATGTTTATATTATTTATGTATCTGCATAATAGTTATTTAGTAAATTATTATGTTTACTGTGACGTATAATTATAATAAACAAATTGCCAAGACCTAGAACAGTTTACATAATTATTTAATTAACGACCACAACACTTGCTGCATATATATACAGTTTGCTATAAATAAATTGTAAATATACTAAAACCAGTCAGTATTTATACGTAAATGCATAGATGAATTTACTTAATATCATTCATTGACTTTTCAAGATCTATAAAAGTGACGTGAGATTTACTGATTCGTAATATATGAAATAAATGTACTTAACAACCTTTAATTAACCTTGCCAAATTAAATATTTGCACCAAATCGTGTGTTAAAAAATGAGTGTAAAAGACAAGTGACTTCTCTCTCCATATTCCGATCTAAGTTTATAAACTTAAATTATGACGGTGCATCAGACTCCTTGTATATAAATTGGTGATATCAGCCATCTTGAATATTATAAAGTGATCAGAAAAATGTAACTGAACACACAAAGTTTTATTTGTTCAACTTACCAATGTGTCAGCGTCAAGGAAGACGCATTTTTCATACTGTATGAGATTCCAGCAGTGGATTTTTGTGAAAGTAATGCCCAGTTCAGGCCGTTGTAGCAAAGCAAGATGTGCAGCGTCACGGGAGTCCAGTACGTCGACTACCACTACCTCAGCATATACTGCGCGAAGGCGTTCTCTGGAAGTTAAAGAAATCATTAGTAGATTATTGATAAGTTTTCTAAGAGAATCATTTTTATTTCTCTTAATATTTTGTCAACTTTACTAATATAGTTAAAATTAAGAAGTCAAAACCTGTCGTATCTTTTAAATGTATTAGTGAAATGAAAAATTAATTAAATAAATTTAACTCATAAAAACAAAATTTTAAAATTAGAATTCAGCTTGAAAAAAAAATAAACTTCTATTACAGAAGAAAAAATATGATGTTGAAGTGAATAATTAATGAAGTGAATTTACTACTGGATTCATGTATATAACAAATAACTATTTATAGCTAAGAATATTAAATAATCTAAATCGTATAAACTTTATATTATATATTTTTTAAATGGGTAACCCTATTGAATTATATGATTTTTTTTTATTACACGTGCTATATTGCCAGAACCAAAAGAGCAACGTAAAAATTTTATCTCACGACACGACGTGATAATAAACATCGTTAATCGTTATACCGACAATTTTATGTAGGAAGTGAAATCAAATAGAAAATTATTGCGTATTTTTAAACTAAATTAAGCTCGGACACTTGTCCAGAGACGTCATGGAACAAGATGGCGTCAGGAGGCGTGTGTGGGGACCGAAATACACAATCCGTTGTAGCACTAGAATCAACAGAATAACGCACTGATGTATATTTATCTTGAGCTTTTACTGACAGTTACAACTGGTTGGTTTTAACTCAAAGAATATAAATTTATGAAGAAGCATAATATCAGTCCAATCCAAGGCCAAATTAGTTTATTTTATATATTTTTTCTCAGACAGGAAATATTGGTTTTACTGTTTTTTATATAGACAGCATCCCGTAATAAAGTATTGGCATATATATTTCTTGTTGTGAATGAAAATTTCGCTGTAATTCGCTTGACAAAAATAGAAAAAGCTAAATTAATTTTAAGAACTACCTTTATAATTTTTCGCTTTCGCTTCATTTTTTTTTACTTTTGATGATTCCACTAAAATACATATATCTACTAAACATTTTATCCAATGGAAAACAAGATAATTCATGAAAAATAAAAAATGGGAATAAATAAGAAAAAAGCACGTGACTTGGTTCTTAGTATATCTTTAACACCAAGTTAAAGGTTACCTCATAGCCTCTGTAACGGAAGGGGTAATAAGCACCACGGCAGGGTACACCGAGCTGGTGCGACGCAGTGAGTGTGCCAGCACCAGCGCACCGAGGCCGTAAGAGTCGTTTGTGGCCAACGTTACCCATGCTCGATCTGGAAGGAAAAGTTATTAGTAAAAACCTGTTAAAAATACATTGGGATCAAAATTATTAAATAGGTATCTAAAGATTAAGTTCAGAAAAAAAAAATCTAGTAGTTCTAAAAGATCAGTCATATTGAGATGCGTAAAAAAGGATGGATTAGAATGTTTTAAAAGCTTTACGATGTATTTCGCACATAACAGGGTAGGCAGGAAGAAATCAGGAACCTAGTGTTAAGATACTCCGTTCCCATTAAGACACTTCAAAGTTTCCGCCGAATTCAGGCGTTCTGTGTTGAGTGGCGGATATCAATATCAATATCAATGCCATGCTTTGTCTCGTTACTAGAGCGAGAAAATGAAAATATTATATATTGCATTTCCCCGATTGGGAATCGAACCCACAACGGTTCACAGTCACACGCCTGTGCCATTGCGCACAACTAGCCTATTATATCCTACTAATTACTAAATATAATAATTGACTAAATCGAATAAATCCTTCTCGTAAAAAAGTTCGCGCATAAAAAAGGTAGTCAATAAATAATAGCTTAAATAATAAATAACAGACGAATAGTTAATCTATCTCTAATCCTAGTAGAGAGACTTAGCAGTGGATAAATTAAGTATTCTTAATACAACTTAGTTATAATTGATTCAGTTTTCACATTAGTAAGGAGAAACTAAGTTTCGTAGAAACGTCCGAGTTGTATATTAATTATAATTAATTGTCATGGGAACCAGAAGTCCCCTTCGAGTAAGTACGACGCAAATATTCTTTGTCGACGTAGGTACCTATAGGTTAGGTTTTGTCATAGCTTTCAGGAAATGCGCAGTTTATCCGACGACGCGTAGGTAGCTAGATACATGATACTAAATATATTGGCACGTGTGTATTATACATTTATTTTGGCGTTCTTGTCAGATTTACCTACTGTGCAAGTACGAGAGCAACAATACATTCACACCAGATTTTTAAGTACGATGCCTTGGATGAAAATTAATTGAAGCAAAAAACTTTATAATAAAGTTAATAGTGCCCTAGCCAAGATGGCTCGGACCCATGTTCCACCGTCAAAAGAGTATGTTCTAAAATTTTTAATTGTATTTTTTATAATTTAAGATTTCTCTTAGATAGTAAAAGTATATAAACGTGAATATTTATATTTTTTTATGTACATTATATGTAAATACTGTATTATACGACACGTGGAGTTATTAATAACTATTTGTGGTTTCTATTCCTGACAAGAGTAATAAAATATTCAATATGATAAAAATACTACCTACTTATAATATAAATTATGAATTTTCTAAATGATTAATTATTGTTTTTTTTATTTATGCTTCGTCCCCCATATTTCAGAGATAAGACACTCCGTTCCCCACTTTCCGGAAGTAATTTAGGCACTGCATGTTGACTTGGCGAAGTCAACGTTGCTCTTTGTCTAGCAGAGCTGGATAATTTATTCCTCCAAAGGTTCAAACCCACAACAATCGCATTTGCAGTACGAAGCTGGTGCACCATAGCTGTGCCACATGTAATAAATATGATATTCATTAAAAATAATAAAAAAAATAATTGAACAAACTAGTGATTATTTGTTTACGCCACAATTCCCGCGTAAAGGGAAGCTAGTAAAATCTACAAATAAATTCGTGAGTAGATTGTGTACAATTATAGAAAAGACGCTATTGCCAGCAATATATACATCTATATATTTGGATTTTGAAACAATAATCATTTTATTCGAAATATATATATACAGTCATGTACATAAATAACTACATATATATACTTCGATTTTTTATTTATTTAAATTTTATTATACAGAGATCAGCCACAATACATTCCAGCGTTTGCCCTCACATCGCAGCTTCTTGTAAAAGACAAGTGCCGCACATTCTACCCGCGTTCTAGTCTAAAATAGCGCGACACAAATAAAATTGAAAATAAAACTATTCGATAGCGTCAGTTATTCGGTCCCGGCACCCACCCGCCTATGCGTTTCACAGTTTTAACAACAACCACATTTTTTTAAATATACATTCTGATGACGTGCTAAAAGAAATCCACGTTGTTCAGCATTTAGGCATTAAAAAAATATTCACGTGGAATGAAATGCATGTTATTCATATTTAAATTATTGTTTTAGTTGTAAACAGCTTGTTTTTAATATTCTAAATATAAAAATATTTTGGATGTTTATGTTATTCTGTAGAGATGATATATAAATACGCAACTCGTAAGGATTAAATATATTTCTTAATATATTTTAAATAGTGTAAAATATTACTTCGATTCTATTTGAATAAATTATTGTAAAATGTAGATAAACAATATTGGAAACCTGATTCCCCATTTTGTTTATTCATACATTTATTATTATAATATGTTTAAAATTAATATTTATTAGATTGTAATATAATAAGCCAGACTTTTAACTTTTGTAAGAAAATTTCGACTGGATTCGATGGAATTATACCTAATATTATTTGCTGCTTAATATTCAAGTCTAGAATATTTTTAAAATGATGTCTTAAAATTAACACAAAATATTCATTTAAATGGTAGAATTTTATATTTATACTTATAATAAAATCATAACAGATCAATGTCTGTACATATCATTGACAGCATTTAATAGCATAGTAGAACCAAAAACAATGTTGTATAATTTTTTGTTTGTTCGTCTGTGCTTTTGTTTACGCGAATCTCAGAAACGGCCTAACCGATTTCATTACATTTGTTTTTACTATTTTGTATTTTGGCGACATTATATACTTATAACATTACATACACAAAACATTTAGTGTTTGGTTTTTATTTAATCGGTTTATAAATAAAAAAAAGTAAAAAACATTCTACAAAATGTTGCTCTACAAAATTGCTATAAGTAACTGTTTTATTAAATTGGCTGTGACTTTACTCTTTAATATCAGTATAGATGTTGTTTTTAGAATAATATTTCAATTAGAAAACGAAAGTAATGTAGATAAGTTAATTATTAATTATATAGTTCAAGCGAGCGAAGCCGCGAACGGGTCGCTGGTATTATAATAAGACACAATAACTTCAAATATATTTATAGATAAATAAGACAAAATGGAATGTGCATAGCATTAAATGGAAGCCCAATAAGGCACACGAGAGTAGTGGCGCGGGCGCAGGATCAGACGGCCGTCGGCAGCGGGAGCAATGTCCCTGTGGTTTCTATTTAGGTGCAGCCGGTCTGGCGGGACGGCACCATAGAAGCACTCGAGCGCATGAAATAAAGCGCATCTTACAAATGTAGGTATAAGAGTGAGTGTAAGAAAAAATCCATGCAATTTTATTGAAGTAAAAACATAAATGACAGACTTTATTAGTTCGATTTCATATTACTAAACACGCAACTTCAACTATTTTGGTTGCAATTCACTAACACAACACGACACTTGGAGTTTCGGAATAGAAAGTGGAATAATTAAGTATGAGCTTGCTTCAAGAAACTGGTACAGGTTTAGTCTGATGATAATAAAGAATGCATCCTAGCTATAGCCCTGATCTTCACGAACAATTAAATTGGATATTAGGTATAAATATTGTCGTGTATGGCTTCCAGCTTTATGGATTACGATATATAGGTATTCCAATAGTACCTACTCAACTATTATCGTCTCATTTTAATTGAGTTTATATGGATAATAATATATAAATAGACCAATAATTATCTACATCAAAACGTATAAAATCATAACATGGTTTTTCGTTGTATCATGTGCGTATATTATTCAATTTACATGAGCACCTATCACATCCTACTTCGTCAATCGAATTATTGCAGACCGTCCCAAATATAGGACCATAATTTTATCGTTTTATTTAGCATTATAAAGCTTTAACGTATTATTTGCATTTCATGTGATTTCTATAAAAAATGTGTTAATAATATTTAGTACTATTGTAACTTTCAACAGTTCAAACAGTAGATGAACGCTAAAAAATGTGAGCACAACGAACTAAGAAAAATACATGTGTCAATATTTTGCTCGAACGAGAAGATGGTGTATCTCTGTAATAATACAACACAATACAATCATCTATCATCTTACTTAGTAACTACGTGGAATGTAACAAAATTACAGAGTTCCTATACCTTCCATACTTTAAGTTTCACCTTAGTTAATAAATAGTTTATTTCATTTTACAATTTGGTTTTATTAAGGACAAACGTCGAAAGTTATGAATCACTAAGCCTTAGGAAATAGCCGAATATTAAAAAAATATCATCATTACACACTTTATCGCGCTTTTAGTTTAAATTTATAATTTTTATAAAAAGTGCATGCATTTACTTTCATCCGTAAAATAATTCTGTATTCAGCTGAAAATCATGAAAAATGCTCATCTTTTCAGTTGTAAATTTGTCATCAGGAATTTTCTAAATGTTTTTGATATTTTTTTTAGCTTCACGCTGTATCTTGCGTATAGCGGGTTAAGACACTCCGTTCCGATTAAGATAATTTCTTTCCCCACTTTCCGCCGAATTCTGGAGGCATTGTGTATTGAGTGGCGGAACTTAACGCCGCGCTTTGCTTCGCTACCAGAGTAAGAAAATGAATATTAAGTATTTCATTCCCTCGGATGAAAATCGAACCCACAAGTTTACAGTCATGTGCAATTTTAGAAATTGTGCAACTTTAGAAACTCAAATTGGACAAACTCAGAATTTCCCAAATTAGTTTTAAACATTTTAAGCAATTAATCCATTCAAAATAATTCAAATATTATGTTATAAGAAATTTGTTTTCAGGATGATCGCTTTTAAAGAGCAATTCTTTCGCACAGAAGAATATAAAATCCACTTTGCAATAAAATCACTAGAAATACACTATTGCAATTTGAAGAAGGAATCTAATAATTTTGTTATAGTTTATGTATCATTTTACTAGTTTATGTTGAATAAGTTATTTTTATTTTCTAATAAGTTCTTTTAATTTATACTATAAGGTAATTTCGTTTAGAGTGGTTTAAAATTTCAGCCTTATCTTGAGTCCTTTTATTAGCGTGCAAATTAATAAGTATCTACCTTGATTAAGTACCTATATGTAATTTTAGTGATTGGCATATCTTTCTACTTTAATATTATAGATATCAATTATGATCATACTACACGAATACTTTTTTTAATAAAAAAATTAAAAAATTAAATCAGCTTCACGCTGTATCTCGCACACAGCAGGGAAGGCAGAGGGAACCTAGTGTTAAGATACTCCGTTCCCTACTTTACTTTACTTTTTTTAATATTAATTAATAATCGATTTAAACTAAAACTAAAATCAATTTAAATTTAATGTTTCGCATATGAACGTAGACGTGGCCAATCTATCGAATAATTTAGGAACATCAACATGTCAACAATAAGCAAAATTAAATATTTGAGATTAATACCAATCACTAAAGCTAAATGATATTCATTTTATATATGTATATTATATCGTCATTCATTGAGTTCTCTTAAATTTATTATCGTATAAATATCAGAGAGCAATAATCACATATTATCTTCTCAATGCTGTATTTAGCCAAAGTTTAAAAAAATATGTTAAGTAAATATTTTCGTTGTTGCTAGTCGAGATATCTTGCCGTAGTAAGAAATTAATAGAAGCTCATGGTCAAGATCAATGCAGTTACCCGATGTGATAACGTATTAGTGTAAACTGTTTATGGACGTGCCGTATGATACCGTTCGTATGTTTACAATCAGGTCTTTATCTGATAACATATATAGTACAAAACGTGAGTATGTATAAATATACATATTTCTACATATATTTAATTCATTAGAATCCTATTTGACGTTGGAACTTGTGCATCCATTTATGTAATTGTGCTGTCAACATTCGATATTGACAGGCTAATTCTCGTATCATCTTAATAAATTTCAAGGATGCGGGGGTGGGGTCCTATTATTCATGCATTGAACCAATCTCAACGGTAACGTGTGTAACTAAATATACCCACTTGAATTGTAGTCAGGAGGTATTCTAATAGACATTGATTTAACGAAACATTCACATTCTTTGGTAAACTAATGAGATAATACAATTCTATTTTGACAAAACAGTTGTCTGTTTTACACTATTTTTATGTTGGATTTAGCAGTGTAATAAAGCAGCAAATTTTAGTATAGATATATACCTAGATACTTAGATAGTGATTGCATAATAAATATATTTTTAAACCACTTTATCAATATAAATGGTGTGTTTACGTTAACGAAAACTAATCAATTTGAATAAACTTGTGTTAATTGATTTTGTAATGGCGCATTTCAAAAAAGTGACCAATAACTTTTATTTTATTTCATTGAAATAAATAGATTTTTGTAAGTTTATTAATTGAAATTGCTGGATTATATAAATAAAATCCTTACGGTTCAGAATTTTCAAATTTGTTACCTAATAATATTAAATTTATAAATAATTTCTAAGCAAATTCTCATATAAAAACTTACTTATGCAGAAAAAAATATTCAACTACCCTTCATTTATTAAATTAAATTATCGTAATTCGGCGACAATTATTATCAATAAAATAGGCTATAGTTAATTTTTATTTATTGTCACATATAAAAAAAATCTTAATAATTTTACATAGGACTCACTTGACATTTTGAGGCCGGGTGTAGTCTCGTGCGTGACAGTTCAAGTCACCTTTAAAGTATCACGAACTACACGCGCTCTCCGCGCAGCACTAGCAAATGCACACAACGTGAGCGACGAGCGACCGAACGACCGCGACCCCCTCGCGGCGCCTACACGCAAACAACCACACGTGCTACGTCACACACGTACACTGTACAAATACGTGCAGATACAGACGTATCTGTTAATAGATAATTATAAAAATAGCAATCACCACATAACTAATAATATTAACAAAATTTAATTTGTTTTTGTATAAGAATATTAAGATTTTTATATTTTTATTATTTGTAAAGTATCCGGTAATCTGGCAACCCCCTAATAACAGCTGTTTGCGGCGATCGATAGATGTCGGTGGATGTCTCTTTATTTTCGAAGCCGTATATAGCATAACGGTATCCGTAGTAAGATCGTTTCGCTGTCCGATAGTTTCTTTCATGCTTATAAAATATATGTACGTTAGAGAATTTTTACATTGATTCGGGTTGACGGACTAATTTTTGCGCACCGAAAATGAATATTTATAGCATTTGCATTTTTTCACAAACCTCTATAATATATAATAATTTTAACGAACTGAAAATATAAGGTTTATTTGTAAGATGTCGTAGTCAGAAGACAGTGTTGTGTTTGTTTTCGGTGTTTCGGTGGTAACGATGGCCAACTCCCCGACGAGCATAGAGACGCAAATAGACAGCTTCTTGGAACAATTCAAGAGGAGTGCTTCGAAGGCTATGGAAGAAAGGATGGATTGGCCAGATGGCCCGCCTCCTGGTTCCATGGTGAAATCTCGAAGCAGCTGCTTTACCTTGGATTCTCCCTCCGTAGGTGAGTACCATATAGTCTTATCTTTAATATAATAAAAAAGATAATTTAGTAGAAATAATGCTACTATATTATATTGTAAGAAAGTATCTATTTCCAATAAAAGCGCGTTTATATAAACATTTACGTGATAACAGGCTTACACTGTGATGAAATTAGTAGTTTATAAAACGATTAATTAAATCAGGATTCACTTATATTGTATCGTTAAGTATTTATTCAATGATATTGCTGCTTCCTTAAATCATTTTTACCATTTAATTATAACGCAGTTTCACTTTAGGATTTATTAATAGAGGAATTAAATTATTAATAAAATATTTTTTTAATTTAAAAAATATATTACTAAAAGACTGACTTTTATCATATTCATTATTTTATTCCAAACTTGAAAAATATAGTTCAATTGAACTTCCTTTATTAATGAATTATAAAATATGTAAATTCTGAATAATTTCGTTTATTATCGATACGATACGAAAAAATAAGGTAATTTGTTTTATATCGAAATATAAAGATACAGCTAATACATGTATAATATATTTTTTTATTCTAAATCATATATCTAATTCTTGCAGCACTATTCTTGCGATACTTACCCAAGCTCTATTCCTTCACCTATATAAAAAACGTATTCTGCACTTTTTTTATTGTAGTACTGTAAAATGATACCTGACCTAAATTTTCCATTTTTAACCTTAATTTGTCATTTTTAATGCGGGATGCTATCTCGTATGTAGATTTTTTGAATTCTGGTCTACAAGTCTACTCGTCTGTGCGTCAGTGTGGCTCAGGAGCACAAAGTGTGACTGTACAACCGACTGGTTGTGGGTTCGATCTCCACTCGAGAAGATTAAATATTTATTAAAATTTATATTTCCATTTCTTCGCTCTGGTGTCGAGACAAAGCGCGGCGTTGAGTTCTGCCACTCGACACATAATGCGTCCAGAATTCGGCAGAACGTGGGGAACGGAGTGTCTTAACTCTAGGTTCCCTCTGCCGACCCTGCTGTGTGCGGGATACAGCGTGAAGCTAATTTAATTTTTTATTTTATAAATCTTGGGATTTTGGAAGCGTAGATGCTTGATGACGCATCGTTTTTTATGATGACTAAATACGCCACGTGTGAAAGTATGTAATGTAAACAATTAAATAACAATTTCTTTCAATATATGAACAATTTCTGAAAGTCTACTACGTAACCAGTGAATGAAACTATGTTTCCTTACTACAAAGATACACAAAGTCCAATTTTGTATCAATGTTTCATGGTCATATCTATTACATTCATATATTTTATGTATAATTTAGAATAAGTACCTATCGATTAGTAGTAGAAATGAAAATTTATGAATTTTTAAAGATTTTATTAAAAGTTTAAAAGAAATTGTACATTTATAATTTGATGAAGATTTTGGTGAAGCCAGTCGTGGCGCAGGGGCACAAAGTGTGACTAAATCGACTGGTTGTGGTTTCTATCCCCACTTAAGGAGATGTAATATTTACTTAAATTTATATTTCAATTTCTTCGCTCTGCTGTCGAGGCAAAGCGTGGCGTTGAGTTCTGCCACTCAACACGCAATGCCTCCAGAATTCGGCAGAAAGTGGGGAACGGAGTGCCTTAACACTAGGTTCCCTCTGCCTACCCTGCTGATTGATATATTTTATTTTTAAGATTTTGGTAGGCACTTATGTTTTAACGTTATTATTTAGGCCGTATATGAGTATGTTGAATATTACATATATGTTTATTCATCATAAGTTTCTCCTTTTCATATATTTTTCTTTTGTCTTGTTGAGAATAAAGAAAAAACGTCAAGGGCACTGTTACAGAAATCATCCCTAATGTACCTTAACGACGAAATACGTGCGTTAAAATTCTTGCTGAAATGATTGTTCAAAATGCCTTTTCAAACAAAGAAAGGTTTATCCTGCGAACCTGAAGGGTTCCTTAGGTTAGGTCAAAATATTTTTTGCAAAATAAATTATTTCTATGCATTGAAAATGTTCATAGTAAAAAATGTTAATGACAAGATTTATAAAGCGGCTCAGCATTAGTCATAGTAGAGACAACGTACAATAAACGAGAATACAAAATATTTATTTTTAATAAGTGTCAATGCACATTTTTAATAATGTGTATTTATACTACTTCATGTGGATATTACTATTTCTGTTCAAATTATCATTATAATATTTGAAAACGCTTTTATTTGGTCGAATTGTAACTATCTAGGTAACTGATAAAATCTAAGAATTTGAATTACACGCACTTCTAATTGTTATGTCACCATTAAACATGGCAATTATAAGATATGTAGATGCTACAATACAATATTGTGGTACTATAGAGGTGGTGGTGGTGGTGGGTGGCATCATTAGATGAAGAATTGGAAGATGGCCGATGGAACTTGGACAGCAAATTAAAAACATTCGACAGTAAATAAAAGCGTATTTTTAGTTTTTTAAACGATGATCATTTCGTATCAAGACGCTTTAATTATAACTATTTTTAATACGTTACAATATTAATAATGAAATTAAATACATGTATGTACGCAAGTAACTTGCCCATGTTCAATTCGATTCCAAAAGTAAATTAAATTGCTGAAAAAAATCATGTCAGATAATTAATTATGGGGTGTAGCATGATTAGGGTAGATATAAGATTTATTTTACATCAATGAAGGATGTAAGAATGTACACAAATATTTATCTTTATAAGTATTGTTTAAAAAACATAAAACGAATGTCAAAAAATGTTGAAGAATGCAAAGTGATAATTATCAAATACTTACAACTTCGCTCTGGTGTCGAGGCAAAAGCGCGGCGTTGAGTTCTGCCACTTAACACGCAATGCCTCCAGAATTCGGCAGAAAAATGGGGAACGGAGTGTTTGTTTGTTTGTGTGTGGTTCCCTCTGCTTACCCTGCTGTGAGCGTGAAGCTGATTTATTTTATTTACAACTTATGAATTAATTAATACTGATTTTCAATTAAACTATTTTATATTACTCGACGTCTGTGACCATGGACTACTGTAAAGTGTTTGAAATGTATAATACTAAACAAATGGTATACTAATCGTGAAAATCACAGATTATTTTTATTAAATTGCATGAGGTTTTTATACTCTTATATTTTTTTAAATATCGTTATTCATTTTAGTTCTTGATTATAAGATAACGGCAAAGTCCACAAATGTCCATCCCGTTATTCCCGACAATCCTACTTTGATCGATATATTCTATGGAATAATGGCCGCAGTATCAGGAAACGTGTCGGATATCCCCCTGCGGTTATTACATGCCATGTATGCATATGAAAAATATCAGTGCCAAGCGAACGGACGGGAGTAGAGTGTTCCATTTTGTTCCACGCCACTGCGGACCCTTCTTATTAAAAAAAATATCAAGACTTTATACAACATTCAAAGCGAAAGCTTTTTATTGTTAATAAAACTGTATATATTATCCTGATAACGATAAATTTATTTAAATAAAGAATTATTTAAACATTCTAGTGATGCATCTGATGAGCCTATCTAGGTAGAATGCAAGAGATTATTTATAATTTGATTACCGATTGACGCGAATGTTTATTATAAATATTTGTTCAAGAGAGAGTGACGGTCTTTAACGTCGGTAACACGCAGAGTTGCATGTAGAGAATGCAATGGCGAATTTGTATAATATACAAATTCTAGTTTTATTTAAATTTCAAAATAAATGTTTTTATTTATATTAGTTCATATTCTACAATAAACATAGTTCGCAACTGAAAGTTTAACTGTATTAAGCAAAATCGGTTGCATTTGCAATTAATCTAATAGAAACTAATTTACAGATTTTGTCCATAAAAACTATAGGACCGTAGTAAGATTTAATACAATACAATACAATATTTAAAAAGATATAGGTTCAAATTTTATATATTTCAGCTTTTTTTTACTTAATATACTTAGGTGTGATACTTACATTATGATTCTTACGATCTCTTATTTCAATATAATTTTAAAAATGTATTTTATTGAAATAATATTGTTAAAAATGATGCGAGTATTTTGAATTTGGCGCGGCGTGAGCCGGGTAGCACTAGCAGCAAGAAGCGTCGATACGGAAACAGCGCCGACAGCGCTGCGCAGCGGCCGCGCACTGTACTAGCGACATGTTCTACGGCGTCCTCAGATTTTATTCACGGAAAGTGTATCGCCATATTGCTTCCGTGAATTCGGTGAAATATTTGTGCATTTCTCTCCAATTATGACTATAATATCAAAATGAAGTGAAGTAAAACGATCCACGCTACGAGAATTTATAGAGGAAAACACTTGTGAGTGTCTCACTCGTGCAAATTACGTGAAAAAGGTGAGTTTGATTCTTTCTCAGCTATGACTATATGGCCCAATATTCCACGGGAGTTCGATCCGCTATGCGATAATGAAACTTAAAAAACGCGATTAAGGTTAATAATTGCACGGTTTTTGTTATGTTTATTTACATGAATTTGAAAAGTTATCGCGGTTTTCTTGAGAGAATCGTGGGGTTGGAGGTTCTTGAAATGAACGGGGCGGGCTCGCCGTGTCGCTCAATGTCCATTGTACATACACGTATGTAAGTAGGTACATGTGATTTGACGTGAATGTTCGCTTGTAGTGTAGCAACGAGGAGGAATATGTCTTTTGAGAAAATGGAAGTTGTTAATCCTGCCGAGAAGGAGGCGAGTGAGGTCCTACACTCCTTATTATCGGTGGAACGTCGCAGCGTCGACAGCAAGGACACAATAATTGTGTCTATACCAGCGGACCAAAACGGCGGCGGCGAGTATGGCGAGAGTGCTCAGTGGCACACCCCAGTGATGGGCCAGCATTCTGTGTTTGAGCTTGGTGGTGCCCAAAACATGCAACAACACAATTATAATGGTCATCAAGAGCAGGTAAATACTAAATGCTACAAAATACTATTTTTACAAAACTATAACCAAATTTTTATGATAAAACCACTGTCAAAATGTTGTTGTTTCTCATTGATTAAACAACTTTACAGGTCCTCTGGCAAGGCCATACTATCCAGGTGGAAAATGGAGATGGTAATTTACAAGGAATGCCAGGAACTTACAGTATTGAATTTGAGACTAACGTTGAAGGTACTGAAATGGAAGTTGATACAAAACCTAAAGTGGAAAAGAAAACTGGTACAAAGAAAAAGAAAAAAATGGCAGAATCAGACAGTGATGAAGAGGTGCTTGACAATAAACTAGAAGATAATCCAGCACAGGTGATTAATTATTGTAATGATAAAGTTTATTAGGTTTATCTGCTTCACCTCTATGATCAAATAACTAAGTAACTTTGATGTTACATTTTACATCAAAACAATCTACATGATATATGGTATCATATACTTTTCTCTGTAAAGCAAGTATCTTATCATATAAAGTGTGTATATGCAAAATTATATTTATATTAAAGAATTTTTATATTCAAACCAGTAATTCCGGAGATTATCATTAAAACAAACAAGCTTCATAATTTTTACTATAACTATAGTATACTACTACTACTATAGTATACTAATATCCTTAAATTGAAATACTTTAAAGCTTTACAATTTATTTAATTATAAATATTATTTTCAACATTTATGTTAATATAATGACTTAATACTATTTTCAGGTTAAAGAGAGGCTAAAAAGAGGTTGCGATTGTAAAGATAATTGCTATAGAGGTCTTAATCCAGAGGCAGTATACCGCCATCGACTGAACATTGCTGAACTGACTAAAAGTGAACATGACATGTACTTGATGGGCATCACTATGGCGAGTTTGGCAAATCCTGCTGAAACTTCTCGACACAAAGTTAGAAGGAGATTGAGAGCCTGTTATGTGTATCAAGGTAGAAAGGTTTGCTTAGAGGCATTTTTATATCTCGAAAATGTTACTCATTATCAACTCAAGAGAATCCGGCAACATGTAATGACACATGGTGTGGCCCCTCGTATACATGGCAATGTTGGTAAGAAACCATACAATACATTTACTCTAGATATTTATAAACATGCTACAAACTTCTTAAAAGAATATCTGAAACAACATGCAAGCTCTCCAAAAGATGTTCAGCCATCTGGGGAGAGTGGTAAAAAGGCAAGCAAAACAGTTATTATACAAGGTGATTCTAGAAAGCATTTATTTGAGGCCTACAAAGAGTATGGAGAAATTTTAGAGCCGGGAGTAAAATTGATGGGTTACTCCACATTTAGAGCCTTTATGAAAGATCAGTTCCCACATGTTAAGTTTGCAACTAAAAAACAGGAAATACCTAAGGACATGGTGCCATTCCGCAGTGGTAAATGTATGTCATATGACAAAAATAAAGATCCTATTAGAATGCAGCAAGAGAAAGAAAAGGCAGAGGCCAAGAAGGCAGCTATTGAAGCAAAGAAGAAAGAAGACCATGAAAGAGAGCAACAGGCACAACAACAAGCTCAGCAACAGCAAGTACAACAACAACAACAGCAACAACAACAACAAGTTCAACAAGTGCAAGTGCAACAACACCAGCAGATGCAAAACCAGGGTCCTCATGTTGTTATACACCAGCAACAGCCACAACAACAACAGCAAATGCAACAACAGATGTTGGTGCCTCAAGTGAGTCAGCACCAACAAGTGCTCACTCAGCAAGGTGTTCAACAAGTGTCTCAGCAGCATTGTGTGCAGCCACTTGGCGTGTCAGAGGACAATGGGCAACCTGTAGAGATGACACAGCAGGTAATACCGCTGGCTGTGGTCCAACAGCCGCAACAAGCCTACATTGTGACACCCGTCTCGCATTTCCAAACGAGAGTACAAGGCGCCTGGTACAGACATTGACAACAAAGTCCTGTTACCTCAGCAGAGGTCTCTTCTAAACATGAAGAACAAAGAATGGGCATTAACTTGTTTTCATAACACAAGATCTTGTTATAATAGAACTATGTATGCACATTGATTGATGCATATTGACTATGTTAATTGTAAGCCACATGTAACTAAGGCAATAAGTTAGCAAAGATACTTAGATAACACCTTTTCAGTATTGGTTTGTAACTGATTTAATATGATAGATAAGTTAATCTTGTTTACACAATTAGCGATAGCTATGTAGTTTATTTTTTATGATAATTTAGATGAATGGGCAGTTAAAATTAGTATAATTTTATTATTTTAATTGATGATTATATGTATATTTGATACAGTAAGCATCAAGATCGATTGATTCAAATAATATTGGAAGATCATAATCATCTCAGTTTAGTGTAAAACCAAGTGCTTCATTGTTTACGTCTTAGAATGTAGTATACAATGTTAGCGTGTGCAACACATGGTATATTTTAGTTTCTTTGAACAATTGCTCATCACAAAATTACATCTATTTTACTTTAATAAAAGCAGTGCCTTCGTATTTCGATGAGGACTTGTAATTCGTTAATAGATGTTTGATAGTTTCGACTAGATTTAGAGAGTATTTACAAGACTTTTGGAATTCGCAACGCATACTATACAAACATGACTATATTTTGTATTTTAATACATATCAAATAAATGTGTCATAGAAGCTGATCATATGAAAGAAGGAATTAGTTATGAGTGAATAGTTTCCTATGCTGTTTGAACTTGTTTAAGGCATTAGTTTAGGTAGAGTGTGACGTCGTAAATTTTACACATAAGGTAAAGTAAACAAATAAAAACAAGGTTTTAATACATCATACATTAAATCACTAAGAAATGGTTACTTTATAGTGACATTATTCTTCATATTTTTATTATTAAAGTTATTCACTTAATGACTTTAATATTTTCAACATTGTACATTTATAGAAATATAAAAGCAAGTATAAAAGATCTGGCCAATATTTAAATGTTACTCCTTAATATTAACAGCAATAAACTGTTATGTTATTTAAAGTGACACAATATTACTTATCTTATAGAGCAATTTGGTAAATGAAAAAATATTTTTTTTATAGTAATCCAAAATAGGATAAAAAAATCTGAATTTATAACCAGTATTATAAATTTTTTTATAATACTGGTTATAATTCTGATATTTTATTATTATGCAAGTATAAATATTTTTTGACAATAATGGCAAGTTTACAACTTGATTGTGCATTAATATTAACTTCAATCTATTTTTGAACAAAATGTAACAATTTATATTTTAAAGAATCGTGTTACGTATGTTTCACCATACTACAATCCTATAATGTAAAAAAAAATATGGAAGTCAATTGTATGTATGTATATAACTTTCGGTTGCAATTTTTTTTAAATGTATAAACAGGTGGAATCGAAGTTTATAAATAAATATATTTTTAAATTTTGATAGTATATCTTTAATTGATTTACTGTCCAATTTAATATTATCCTGTTTCAAAATTACTTGATGAATTTAATGTACCCGCCTACGGACTACAATGCAATAATATTCTAAAATATTTGTATGTCACACGCATTGACATTCAAATTACATACGAAAAGAACATACTCTACTTTATAGTTCAGCCTTGCGAGTCTTAATTTAGTATGCTAGGCATTTTACTTAGTGCCTAATTTAGTGTCGAGACACCTTACATACAAAGTTATGAACCTAATTAAGTTTAAATCATAATTTTACACAATATTGCTTAATCCCACCCATAGAAATACAGGTAGGTTTTGCCTAAACATAGTTTACTAACAACAATTTTGGGCATTTTTTTTCAACGAATTCGCTTCCGTGCGTGCGTATCGTATTCATTATAAAATTTATATTATTTGGGACTATATAAAAATCTCACTGTATTTTATAAGTTAAGGTAAATATATTTTTTTAGAAATATAAGTGTGTATCCGTAATTGATAATATAATATAGACAGTACAGAATTGTGCCTAGAATGTATGCTTACCGTGTATTTTACAGTGCAATAAGCTGGGGGCCAATAAATATTTGACAATTATTCAAATTATTTTTTTACAAACTTGTACGTACTACATGTACATTTTGATATTTGATGAATAGTTAGTAATGTTTTTACAAGTGAAAATCAATTTAAAAAAGAATATGAAAGTGAAATGAATTATTCGCGTGTTTGTTATTAACAAATATTTATTGGATTCCCGGCCATTTGTGATTGTGAGGTTCGAAGCAAGTTTTAGTGAAGTTATATTGATTTAATGACATAAAAATAATATTTTTTTAATCTCTTGATTCGAATTTTTCGACAAAACTCAATGTAATGAATTATGTAACTTTATTTTAAATATTTCTCGATATCAATTTTAATTGTGCAGCTTTTATTGAGCAGCGCTATAATAAAAAAATAATTTTAAAAAATATTTTTATTTTATATATATTTTTTACATTAAACATATTAATCAACATTTATATGATTTTTTTTGCTTTTGATTAAAGATTTGCTTCGAATCGTAGTGGTTGATCTTAGCATGATGTTTGACATTTGTTCCAAAATTTAAAAAGTAGTAAGAAATGATGTGATAGAAAATAAACTTTTTTACGCTACCAATCCTTTTTTTTTTTGTTATTATATAAATGTCATTGGTAACTAGAACATACCGTATAATAATTAAATGAAATAAGGAACGTTGATAGTTTTCAACTCTCAGGTCGGCTGAGGTCTGAAATGGATAGCACCCACGCTTTCCTCTAATACTTAGCGGAGATACAACCGGAGATTGTCTGTCGGGGGTGTACGTTCGTCGCACTCGTGTCGTTCGACTCGTCGGTTGGGCCACTTCGCTTAGTAATTCATTAAATTCTCCGCGTCAACCATTTGTAAACAAAACTCATTGTTTCGTCCCCGATCGGGCAGTTTGACGATGGCTACTTGCCTTAGTGGGCGCGCGTGGTGTCACCTCTTCATTTCCTCACCGTGATAAAACACCTGACGCTATGAAGTTTTGGAAATGCAAGACCAAACGCTCGCGTCGCGCTGTCGATAGTAAGTATTATTTTTTTTGGTTTTTAACATTATTTATCCGATATGTATGTAAGAGTAGCAAAATTGGAATTCTTTTACTGTGTATATTTACAAAAGATGCTTGCGTAAGTGGACATATTTAAAATGTTATTGTTCAATTAACCTACTTTCAAGAAATCACAACAACGAACCACAAGTTTGCCTTTATTTAATAGAAAAAGTAAAGTTGTAAAATTTATGTTTAATTTTTTTATGTAGGTACTTGACTGACCACCTATTTCAGTACCTCAAAATTAAAAAAAAAAAAGTATATTGGTTTTGTCATAATTTGCTAAACATCCATTATAAATGTAAAATGTTCATTGAGTGGTATTAAAATCTAAAATATCCATATTTCAACTACCCGTGAAACCGCTAAGGCTTAACAGAAGGAGGTCAAGTCGTAAGCTATTAATAATGTGTCAATTGAGCTTACATAAAATACCCTAGTTTTTATTATACAAATGCTATGGGGTTTTCTCACATCGTCGGTAGATTTGTCAATAGCAATTAAGGCAAAAATCAATCGACCTTGTCAGACTAAAATAGCTTGTCTTATTTGATTCGGTACACCTACTTTAAAAATAATGAACAAAGCTGTTTCAAATTTGCTTTAATTCCAAATTAATAGTTATTCAAGAATACTTCAATTCAATAATCAAGAATGCTTTTAATTGAAATAACACACGTTGGTACATATTATTAATGTATGCCCAAAAACGTATTAATAAACGACGTCTTTATAAAACAATTATTTTTCTCCTTATATAAATAAAAAAAATAAAATATTACTTAGAGAGGCCGGTCGTGGTGCAGAGGCACAAAGTGTGACTGTAAAATCGACTGGTTGTGGGTTCGATCCCCACTCGAAGAAATGAAATATTTATTTATATTTTCATTTCTTCGCTCTGGTGTCGAGCCCAAGCGCGGCGTTGAGTTCCGCCACTAAGCACGCAATGCCTCCAGAATTCGGCGGAAAGTGGGGAACGGAGTGTCTTAACACTAGGTTCCCTCTGCCTACCCTGCTGTGTGCGGAATACAGCGTGAAGCTGATAAAAAAATAATATATAACTTATAGTAATCAAAAGCAGCTAATTGAGTTTCATTCTATAAAATTATACGCAAATGTTCATATAATTTCTCCTTTATAATCCATTAAATATTTTGCACATTATATAGATGGTGAAACATTTTTTACTACATTAAATAACACAGAATTCTAGATTTTAATACCGGGTCAAGTCTTTGTCCTGCAATATGAAGATTCACAAACATTATTCTTTGGAGATAGCGTAGTTTAAATTTCAGTTTATATTATATTCGTCGTTTAAATTGTTTCTTTTTTAAAAAATGCATTTTTTTACAAGAAGATCTTACATTCGTTTGAAAAAGTAAATGAATAGTAAAAATAAGGTTGTAGCTTGTTTTAACTTTATATAAAAATTCAGTCAAAATCAGTTTCATGTTGAACCCTTCACACAGGGGAACCTAGTGTTAAGACACTGTTCCCATCTTTCCGCCGAATTCTGGAGGCAATGCGGGTTGAGCGTCGCAACTTATCGGCGCCCTTTGACATCAGAGCGAAGAAATGAAAATATAAACTTAAATAAATATTTCATCCCCTGGAATGGAGATCGAACCCACATCCAGACGATTTTACACAAACACTGTGCCTCGACACCATAACTGGCCTCAGACTTGAATTTATATGAATTAATATTTTTCACATTTATTTCCGACTTGCAAAATTCCAAAATATATGTGGGCAACCTATTTCTCTGTTTGTTATGTAGAGGCATCATATGCTATATGCAAGTACGCTTATTTTATTCGATCGAACCACGGAAATATACATATTTAATATAATCCACCAAGTATGATAGTAAAACCAAAAACTATTTTTTTATTTTTGTATATTTAAATGTACTTAGAAACATAGAAAACGATATTACAATTTTGTCATAATTATTTAGGTATATGTATGACTTGAAAAAAGTAATATAGGCCTACAAACAACTTAGTATATAATATTACGACAATATTGGCACGTTTGCAAAATGTATTCTGTCTTTAGAGTTATTCTATTTCAACAAAAGTTTTAATAACTGAGTGTCGGTCGCCTTTAATCGTAATAGCCTTAAATGGGGTTCACTTAACAACGACAATAAGTTGAAATGACAATGTAAGCTGATGTACTTATTTTAATGAAAATTTACTTTAATTAAAGCAATAAGTGCTTTAATAATATTTGGAATAAGGCAGGAACTTATTATTTTGTTCCATAGTAAACATAAGATATATATAATATGCATGTTTAATGTTGTATATTTACGTACCTTCTAGATAAAAACGGAAAGGAGGTTTCCCAGCCTTAACCTTAGTGTCTAATCTAACCCGTCTCCACTTTCCCACTATTTTAGAAACAAAGCAAACAATTGAATCCTTACGAGTGGATGTGACCCACAATTGTTGGGCAATAGCCAGATACTTCCCAATAGCCTCTATCCGAAGACATACAACTCTACGCCAATTGTTATAAAATAATAAGATTACAATAAATAATGATTGGCTGATTTTTTATTTATGAAACTTATCATTTGTCGAAACGGAAATTTGCGAGGTCCAATTCGTTTTCGCAAATTACTTTGTTGTCCCTGATTTTAAATTTAAGCCCTTAACCCAGGGGTTCCCAACCTTTTCTTGATCAAGGACCACTTTTATATCATTCTTGGTAGCAGGGACCACTATGTAGGAGGTATAATAAAAATTTACTGTGATAGTCAAACAGAAAGTAACTAAAACTTAATAGGAACTTGGAATGGAAGTTTTGCAGAAGCGCCTCATGCCACACTCGATCGAAGGCCTTGTCCATATCCAAACCAACTGCAAGGCCCTCTTCCTTGCTTTCGATAGCCGCAGACCGCCGCGCCGGTTTTTTAGATTACTCGTTTTATAGCCGCGACCAGTTTCATCACATTGGGCCGTAGTGTTTCCAATGACTGCCGACAGACTGAGTGCTGAAGTTAGCTTTAAAGAAACTGAGGATATTAGCAGAGCGAGACAGTCCTTCACGTCAAAACACCGATTGGCCCTGTAATGGGCCAAGGTTCGGCCTCATATGAGAAAAGTATCTCATTTCTAGGCTGTTGCACCCCAGTATCAGCTTGAACCATTTGATCGAATACAACGTAGAGTAATTTGAGTCGTTGGGGAGCTAATGATCTGTGAAAAGCTTGATACTTTAGATTTGCGTAGAGACGTCTCCTCACTGTGTGTTCTCAACCGCATATATCATGGACAGTGTTTCATTAAACTATTTGTCCTGCCATCTGCCGCTTAATTTTTCAACCGCACACTACGTCTCAGCCACTCCACGTGCCTGGTATCCAGATGGTTAGGATGGTGTTTAAGCTTGTGACGTACTGTGCGGATTCTTAGAAACTTTCTGCCACACGCCACGCATTTGTGGAATGGTCTACCTGTAGCAGTGTTTCTAGGTCGATACCACTTGGGTACTATACACGTGCCTATCTCCACTTCAAAGGCCGGCACCTGCAGCTCCTCTGGTGTTGTGTGGGGCGATGATGGTGAGGTAAATAGATGCAGTGGAAATTTTCATTTAATGACAAACAAAAGATTTATCAACACAAAATATAATCACTTACCTACTAAAATATAATTGAATTGATGAAACAGTCAGAGAAATGCTTGCAAATGAGGCCGGTCGTGGCGCAGCGGCATGAGATGTGACTGCAAAACCAACTGGTTGTGGGTTCGATCCCCACTCGAGGAGATGAAATATTTACTTAAATTTATATTTCCATTTCTTCGCTCTGGTGTCGAGGTTAAGCGTGGCGTTGAGTTCTGCCACTCAACACGCAATGCCTCCAGAATTCGGCAGGAAGTGGGGAACGGAGTGTCTTAACGCTAGGTTCCCTCTGCCTACCCTGCTGTGTGCGGGATACAGCGTGAAGCTAATTTTTATTTTTATTTTAAGCAGTCAGTAAAAACGATTCATGTCCTCACGTAGTTCAGTAAAAGTAAATACTATACTGACAATCAATTATAACAAATGACAGCGCGTAGGTAATTGTTTGCATATATCTTAGATACGATAAACGTTCAATAGGATGGTTGACCACTAGTCAAATCCAATAGGTACTTCGAATTTAAAATCAACTTTGCAAATTGTCAAAATACCATACGTTGCGACGTCATAACTTCCTCACGTGAACTGGCATACTTAGTTCATAAAATCAATGAATTAATGTGTAATTATTTTAAAATATTTTAATAAATATGTATATCGAAATAATTTATATTTGAAACCGGAGCATTCTCTACTACTACCCATGTAGCATGCTCTTCTCACTCACTGCGCGATGACCAACGCCTCATCATCCCCTAAAATTAGAATAGTTCGCGGACCACCTTTAGGCCTCTGCGGACCACTGGTGGTCCGCGGACCACCGGTTGGGAACCACTGCCTTAACCAAATCGAATGAAGCGATTTCGTTGACCAGTGATTGATTGTACGTAGTGTTTTTAAGTAGTATAAAATATATATTTTTAGTAGTTCTATTTAAATTAAATATATAATAAAATTTTATTTCTTTTACAAATTATTATAGTATTCTTTATAAATTAAGATAGATTTCAATAGCATTCTTCATACCTACCGATTTTATATAATATGAACCTTGATTACCAAAAGATTTATTGTGCAGTGGTTCAATCCAAGGCGTAGGCTAGCGATGAGGCAAGCAGCTGATTGCTATGCGAGCCGTCGTCCGCCGGCTTTTGTTTGCCGGCCGCATTGTCATGTCTTTCCTCAAGTTCCCACTTTTACTGAATAACATTTTATTTGGATGGTTGGAATCTTAAGTCAGTTAAGAACTATCGTATAAACCACAAGTGTTTTGTTCATATTGCGTTGTCTGATATGTCGATATGTCTATAATTATAAAATAATTAGTTATGCGAACGAGCCTGTAGTAGCGCTGGGGCATAAGCGTTTTTGGGTTCGATCCCCACTCAGGGGAATGAAATATATATTTAACATTTTCATTTCTTCACTCTGGTACCAAAACAAAGCGCGTTGAGTTCCGCCACTCAACACGCAATGCCTTGAAAAATCGGTCTAAAGTAAGGAACGGAAGTGAGAAAAATAATATATACTTAATATGATTTTACACATGTGGTGACACATTTTTATTATAATATGTCAACACACATATCGACGTATGTGATGTGTATTTGCACATGTTAACATATATCCACACACTAACATTTATGCTCCCAAACTTCCAAACGTGTTAATATTAAATTAAACTAAATCGTCATTATTAAAAACGAATATTAGTTGTTTTTAATAATGACGATTTAATTATTTGAATTTTAAACTAAGCTTCCAATCGTTATAGATATAAAATAATTTTTGATGGAAAACTTTTTAATTGTTTACCATTTAATTCAGTTGAGAATATGCTTATTTGTATTTCTATAAAATTTAAAGTAACTAATTACAAAATCTTAAAATAATAAAAAAAGATTTCTGCCACTGCAATCAAAACCGTGGAAAGCGGGATTCGTCTGTCCCGATCTGGACATTTAATTTTTAGACTAAAAACCGGGACGTCTGGCAACGCTGATTTTAACATACATTCATACATGTCAATACACTCACTCGTTAATTGGAGATGGAACTCAAACTCTAGCAACGATGGCGTCGATTTTCAATAATTTTTGTTTCCAAAATTGCCACCATACTAACCAACTTTTGACTAAGGCAGCATTAAGCATTTCCTTATTTCTTACAGATCATCTATTATGATTTTTAGTCAGATATTTCAGATGTTTATTTTTTATTGCAATGTTCATAGTTTAGCTAATTTATTATGTTTTTCATCAGGTGTTCTAGATCTTTAATATTTGTAAGTCATGCTCAAGAACGTTTGTTAAGATAGCATTTTCGTTAAGCAATGACTACTTGACAAAAAAATTATATATTCGAATATCATTAGAAAAATGCTAGTGAAAATAGTTTTAACTCAAAAATCATAAATGGGATATGCATTCCTGATTATCATAAAGTGATTGAAATTTGTGATTAATGATTAATTAACAGTAACAGGAAAAAGATACTTAATAATTTTTAAAACAAAAAAGAAACCTTCAAAACGATACTTATTAAATTTAAATTGTGGATAATCATATTTAAATTACTTCCTTCAAAGTAGATAAAAAATAAATAGATAATAGAAAGTAGATATAGAAATAATAATAACTTTAAAAATTATTGATATTTACATACACATTTACTATTTAACTTTTGTTATTTTATGAATCTGTGTCAAAATGTTTTTTTTTTAAATTATGTGTCTTCTATCATCATTACCAGCATAGTAATGTCATCAGCTGATAATTACAAGAAGTAAGAAACACATAGTACGTGCGTATAAAATTCCAGGGTCTCCCATTTCCATAGGACTCCATAATCAGATAACACTATGAACGTACGCTGGTTCAAATAAAAAAAAATTAAATCGATCCAAACAGGACGTAGAACTGGACAGACTAACAAAAACAATATAGTTGACAAATATAGGACCTCCTTTAAAAAAAATTGTTAATAAACACCTACACACAACACTTAAAGCTATATCATTGAGATAATCTCTAATTCCCTTGCTAATTTAGATTTTGCCGACCCAAATTACTGAGCCAATTGACTTAACAAGTTTTCATACCTGCGGTATACCTTTTTTGTTTTGATAACGGTCGCCGTTCCCGAAGGAATGCTTAGAACATTCTAAAACGACTATTCTAAAATATTTAAGTAATAAGAACTTAAACAATGGATATCAAATGTATTTATGGACAGTTTAAATTGTTAGATGAAAACAATAGGGTGGTTATGAGTAGTTGAATATAAATTATTTTGAATAGCGTAAGTACTGTACTTAATAGTCAACCGATGATAGCTGACGTTATTATTTGTGGACGATGACGTCGTTATTTATATTAAATAGATAATTATTAAACATATAAGTAGTTAAACTCGTTTTATATATATGTTTTTTAAAATGAAGATAGTGAATAAAAATGCATTTATAGCAACATGGCGATCAACCTCCCAGCAATATCACTTCTTTTTTTAATAATGCAAATTTCTTAATTATATCTACGTAGCCACATGATGTACGTGATGTACCTAGAGGTACATGATGTATTGCTAGAAAGAATTTCATTTGAGCAAAAAGAACAGTAAAAATTATAATTTCTATTTGAGCATAGGTTCTTATTGTTCTAAGAGAAGTAGTTTGCATAGCAATTTTTAACAACTCATTCAATAAGTCGCGGCATGTCGTATATGTGAGCTATGTAGCATGTCTGTCTGCGGTCCGCGATATCTACAAATAGATAGACATGCAGCTACAGTAAATATCAAATGTTTGATCTATTGACATAAATTTATATTCTAATTAAAGACAATTGTCTGTTTATATAAAAAAAATTAACCTCGTGTTGCTCTATTAGACTCATTCAAATAATTATAATTTCAGAGATTATTCCATTTTAACATGGAACATCTAATATCGTTATATTTACCGGAACAAAATATTAATAAAGGTTATGCATCAATAGTTATTTGAATCACTTATCAGATATCAGTGTTTTCTAAGTATTATATGTCATTTATGATATTATTTATGTTGCTTTTCCTTTCCCATCCATTCGCACATACATATGTCATTACTCACAATGAAAATATAACAATAAAGTAGTGTTGTTTTTTTTTATATTTTTTGTTGGTAACATCACTTGGCACGCTTAGGAAGTCGAAACAGCCATCTTTAGAATTTATTTCTTAAATGGCTAGAACATTTCAATTCATTCGGTTGAATAGGTGCGTATTTACAAGCACTCTTAAATATGTACTTGTGCAGTCATACGTAAATAGCTGATCATTATTTGTAACTAGGTAAACTTGTGAAACTCATTAATCATTTTATAATAATGTACTAAACGGAAAACGTTCATACTACCTTAATTAAATATTTAGCCAAAGCAAATTTATTGTTATGACTACTTCTTTTATCCATTTATTGAAGTAAACAAATTAATGGAACGGAAGTGTCTTAATAAGAACAGTGTCTTATCACAAGATTCTCAGGTTACCTATACCTGTCCTGCGGGACTATTTGCGGGATACCGCGTGAAGCTAAAAAAAGGTAAACAATTAGTACTTACATTCTACATAAATTAAAAGTTACATCTTGTACTTACAAATTTTCTATTCCACAACTAAAAGATGATGATGTAGAGCTCATTTGTTGACATTATTATAACGTTATCTGTTTGCCCGTTTCGTCACGACTCACATGCAGATTACATCACTTGGGCCGCATTCAGCACTGTTATAGAAGTAGTTCGTAGACCGGCGCGGCGGGAGGCATCCCGTGCGGAAGGACGCTGCCGCCACTCAGTCCGCGAGCCGTTGTCACCGACGTACCTATATTCGACGCGCGCCATTAACCCGCGACAAAGCGCGAATTGAAATTCCATTTTCAAATTCAAATATTTTGGAATATTCAATATTTATTCTATGTTTCGTTCAATGTTAGTGAGACTACACACGTGAGCACCAGCCAGTGATATGAAAATACGTTTTGAAGTGCCCAATAAATTGGAAATCATTTTTGGGAAAGATAGTAAGTTTTATGAAAATTTATTTTATTATAATTTATTAAACTATTACAATACTTTATCGCAATAGTCGTTTTGCTTTAAACGGTAAAAATTTTTGGTAATAATATTTGGGACAAAATATTTAAGCACCTACCTACAGTTACATAAAAAGTTTTTTTACTATATCTTATAGAAATTTCAGTGTAAACAATATAAAATTATTTACAAAATTCTGTAGAATATCAATATATCAATATATGACGTTAGTAAAAAAAATGTAAATGGAAACAGTCTTAAACTAACTATGATTTTACTTTGTAAATTATAGTCTGGGCAATGGTATAAACAAACAACTATCCCTATTATTAGCATCTTGGTGGGAGAGAAATAAAGCTTTGTCTTTTGCTTTTTGCCTTTGAGAGAAAAATTGAATATGAAGAACATAGTATAATGTGTTCTGTGTATGTGAAAAGTAAAAGAGAGCTATTTCCTTACTAGGTCGGCTAAAATTATCTTTTTAAACATCTTATAAAGTATAATAAAATTAAAAGTACCTAGATGTAGTAAATATACGTTAAATTGAAATAACTAAGATATCTATTTCCTATCTACTTGCATAAAGTGAAATATAAAAAAAATTAAGTATTAATATTTAAGTTTTTAATTTTTTATATTTCGTAGACTTATGTTGATGTATAACTCGCTCCCAAGCAAAAGATTACAATTGTTACGGTTCAAGTCCAGTCTACGAAGAATAATACTAATCTCCTCAGTGAAAAAACCGGGCGTATTAAATTGCAAACGACTTAATACTATATTTTGAAATACCGCTAAATCCAACCGATCAAAGTCTACCAGGTGAACGAATTCAGAACTATTTTGTTTAAAATATTCGACGTACATAAAACATACTCAACTTTTAAACAACATTTTAGTTGTTAAAATTTTTATAATACCTTCATTTCTATTCTATTTTTTTAAATAGATATTATGAAACCTCTTTGAAAGCCCTTAATACGAGGGGTTTTTGAGGATCTTATATAGGTTACAGGAATGCCTTTTAAAATGCGGGTAAACTGGTTTGACCGCTTTATCTACAAAAGTTTCGGGATATTTTGCTCCTAAATATATATGTATACTGTTTTTAATTATTCTTTGAGTAATGTTGAACATTCTGCAAGAAGTGGTTCAATTAGTTGCCATGCAAACTTTGCATAACTTTAAATAGGACTTTTTAGTTATTTTGCATGAATATTCATGAATATTCATGCAAGATAAGATTAAGATACTCCACAAGGACTCAATTCTGGCAGGATAGGTTTCCCAAAATTCTGAATAAATAGTAAATGTTATAAAGATTTAAAATTAACTTTTTTTAATTAGTGTTAAAGATATCTTTATCCTGCGCTTCGACGGCCTCAACCTCAACCTAATAAAAAATTGTATTCTTATATTTGTTTTATATATTTATATATTATATATTGTATTTAAGATATATATATTAATTATAGTTAAATATATTATATAACTTAAAACAACAATTATTCAATAATTATACATTTAAAATATTTAAATAAAAAAAGCGTTAACGTTTCTGAACATACGTTAAAACTGGTTTACATAACGAGTTTTTGATAAATAATAATGATATACGATATGTGCTCTTTCAATACGATGTTACGTAGACAAATAACGAAATGTAAGAAATTAAGTATTTTTGACAGAATAAAGACCCATCTATTGCCCTATTCATTGACTATGAAACTATTCATGGACTCAATATACTGTGCCAAATGTTACATAAATATTTTACATATATTTTAAATTTATACATAGAATATAATGAAAATCAGCTTCCAAACTAAGCTATGTATTTCGTATTTTTGTATAGTTGGAAAGTATCCAAAAACATTTATTATCTGCATTTTCATGTCTTGTGAAAACGAAATGTAAAACGTGCTTTGTTGTATGAAACAAAGAACCTGTCGCCTTGTATCAATGTACATATTATGTTTTTGACTGATAAGCTGAATCCTTAGCAGGGCTTCGTGTAATCTAAGCTAACGACAGCTCTGTTACTTAAAAGTATTAGAAAAGTAAAATCCTTTCTTTCATTGTAGTGTCTATTGTATATTACCTATAGCATATTATTAATCTTATAGTTGGTAACATCAGAATTAAAATAAATATCTTCTCATTAAAAATACGTCGTTGCTTTTATTGTTCGTCAAAGTTAAAATAAATGCTAAACGTGACTTATCTATAATACTGCCGATGTCGCTTCCCGCATAGCGTTAGTTAGCTGGCCATTGTGGCCTGCCTAGATACTAGGGTATGGTGTGCTCTGAATTGATAATAAATAATACCACTTTATGAACTAGAACAACCTTTTTGATGATTAAGGCACAAAGATTTTTTAATAACATTCATAGAAAAAAAAGTGAATCTGTTATTGAGAAAAATAAGTATAAATAAATAAACTTATTTTTTCCTAAAAAGGTAATATTTATAAAAAAACTTCTCATAATTAACAATGGCACATTTGAAACAATGCGAACTACGTAAATACAATACATGAAGAAATATCTCGTACACCATGTCTATTTTACAATAAAAACAAAACAAATTTATGTATGATATAAATTGAATTTAAAAGTACTTACAATAGTCTATTTGTATAAAGAATATTTGGAATTTGAATTTATATATACAAAGCTCGAAAATTCGGCGGAAATTGGCAAATAAAGTGTCTCAATACTAGGTTCCCTATGCCTACCCTATTCCTATGCTATGTGCAGGATACAGCATGAAGCTTAAAAAAGCTTAAAGCTAATTTTGAAATATAACTAAAAATACTATTTAGAGGCACAAAGAGTGACGGTGTGGGGGCGTAAATGCGACTGGTTCTTGGTTCGATCCCTATTCGAGGAAATGAAATATTTATTAGAATTTATATTTCTTCGCTCTCGTGACGAGGTGGTTGAATTTCGCCACTTAACATGCTATTTCTCCAAAATTCGGCGGAAAGTGGAGAACGGAGTGTTTTCCTTCTGCCTACCCTGCCGTGTGCGGGATACAGCGTGAAGCTACTTAATTTTATTTTATTAGGTACTAAAATAATATTTTATGAACATTCTGTTACCATGTTGATGATGAATGTCAAGATGAATCGATATAAGTAAATGTTAATACCATTTACTTATATCGATAAAACTGGCTTGTAAATAACATGTTAAATTTATTTAAGTATTGGTAAGAAAATCCCACTGTGGGCCAGTTAAATTCTACCTGATTTAGCAAAATGTATATTAATAATTAAGAACAATGGCGGTGCAAAAAAATTAGAGGCCATCGAAACGAAGTAGAACATGATAAGATGATGATGATTTACAGATTTGACAAAAGAAAATGTTGCGGTGAACATTCAACATTCAGTCCCGATATAAAGCAGAAAGTAGAGAACGGAGTGTCTAAACACTTTTTCTTTATAGTCAAAATTTTTCTGTTTTATAACTGAAAATATCAAAAAATAACAAACTAGTTACCAAGTATAAATCAGATTTAGCTGATTCTTTTACAACCATACATACATACATATATGCACATATGATAATGAATATCGATATAATAAAATGTTGTATAAGTATGTCGTTAATTAAATGTAGAGTTTTTCATTGTGTCATTTAGTTTGTACAAGTGTCAAGGCTACAAGAACAATGGTCCACCGTACAGTCGTCGGCTGTTTCAATAACAAAGCAGCATCACAACTTGGCAAGGTCACTTAATATGTGTACTAACATTTTTAATTGAATGCTTATCAGTTCTCATCTCATGAAACTTCAAGTAGGTACCTAGAGAGCTCTGATGGGATTTTTTTGTCAGAAATGAAAAGATCGAGAGGGTGCTTGTACAGTGAAGATAAGGTCAGAAAGATACTAAATATTAATAAAGACATTTACTTCATTATAATTAAGAAAAAGTAAGTTAAGAATTACAAAGTAAGTTAAGAATGTCCAGGACATTTTGACACATTAAGATTTAAAGTTTATGAGTTTAATATTAATAATCAATCAATTACTATTTACATTCATAGATAAATGGAAGTATAAGTAACAACCACAACCTCTTGCGCACCGAATCATTGTTACGATAGCCACCTGGTGAGCAGATGTGTTGAGTCTTTTGGACCAGGCGATAAGAAAGTAACTGAATTTGCTATTGTAAGATTTAATATACTTAGTCGCAATTGTTCATTATTTAAATCCCAATGGCATTTATCCACCGTAGAAGCTATAGTAACTACCAAAATGTATTTTGACTACGTAGCCCGTTTCACCATTACGTCGGTGGAGAGAATGAAAAAAAAATTAGATACCAAAATTATAGTTAAAAGTAGTCCCATTTCCTTAGGTTTTAAGTATATACTATAGGCACGAGTATATACAAAACTAAGTATAATTAAGTGAAATATAGAATGTGAAAATGTCGTCACCTTTAATATTTATAACATTATCGGATACACTGATGTGTTATACCTAACATGACCATTTTTCGGTCGGCTTAAAACGGGACACTAGAATGGCCTTCGTTTTTTTTTTAGAGTGGCCTTCGTTTTTTAATCATGTGCTTTAATTTTTTAGGGTGGGTTTCGTTTTTTTAGAGAGCTGTTTTTTGTTTTTTTTTTATTTCGAAAAAACGGGACATTTGTACTTCGATAGACTAAACACGTTTGTTTTCTTCATTTTTTAAGGAATAATTGACACCCTTAACAAATATCCTTAACAATTGTTTCATGTTTCGGGACACCGGGACACAAGTGAATAACAGGACAATCCCGTTCAAAACGGGACGCTTGGTCGCCTTAGTTATACCTAAACGTCGAATTGTCTGTTTTGCGGAAAATCACGACGGCCTTTGAGGTTTTAATGTGGAAACGTGACACGACGCGTGTATTATAATTTTCATAAAGAGGTACTCGAAGCGTAACAGCAAAGTATTTATGAAAAATATTTTATTAAAAACAATTTTGCAATTTTGAGGCCGTCGTAGCGCAAGGGTACAAAATGTGACTGTAAACTGGTTGTGGATTCGATCCCCACTCGAGGAAATTAAATATTTTTTTAAATTTATATTTCCATGTTTATTACGAACATATTTTTTTATTAAGAAATGGAAATATAAATAAGTTAATATAATTAAGGAAAAGAATAATTTTTAATGTTGTTTTTTATTTATACTTCGCTTTAACGGATTAATTTATTTAGTGAGATATATTTTGTTAAATAATCCAATAATTATTATATTTGGTAGAATCTTGCACAAACTTACAATTGACAAAATTTGAGTCTTTCTTCAAATTTGCTGTTGAATTTTCAATTATTTGAAAAAGTATATTAAAATAATATTTTTCAATTATTTTTACTGTTTATAAATTTCGTTATTTTTACTTACTTTATGCATAACTTAATGCCTTTTGTTATTATTACAGTTGTTGTTAGGTCCGTGACTTGAGTAATGCAAGCCAATAGTCAATGCTATGAGTAGTATTAGTAGTAAATAATACGGGAAGCCATAGTGGTAAATAGAATAGTAGATATCTATTGTTATTATACTCACATATATTTGTTATTTTTAAATGTTAAAAAATAAAATCTCAACTAGTTTTGATTGTATTATCTATACATGTAATAAAATAAGCTCATCTCTGTCTGTACATTGAAGTATGAGAAACTCTATTATTGGGGGTTATATAATGTAATGGAACCCAAAACAATGAATAAAAACGTGCGTTTCTTCACGTTAATTTCAGAAACGACTTAACAGATTTAAATGCAGTTTTCACAACTGAATATAAACAATTGCATGCGACAGTATTGATGGAAAACAAAATATGTTTTGTTGACGTAGGTGAAACGTTACCTATCAATATTTGGATATTGCCTTTAAAATGAATGTTATTAGATCACGAAAATAGTTCAAATGAGAAAATATATAGATAATTATGTAGAACACCGCTAGTAAATTATAAATTACTTCACATATTAAAGCGAAATAAGAAGAATAAAGGAAAACTTTAATTAGTCTTTTTTTAATCTTTGTAGAATAAACATACAGTTTCTAAAACTCTTTCTGAAAGTATTATGACATATTTTATATCCCAAATTCCATTCCGTTATTATTGTTGAGCTCAAAGTGAATGTAGGTCACCTAGGCCTTTATGAGCCCCGGGTCTTGTTTACTCGGACTCTATGATATTAACTTTTTGTTACTTCCCCGGCGCTACTTAAATTGAATTTGTAGTTAGATAGTGTTTTGGTAAAGGCTTTTCTGTCAAATGATACTTTTTAAGAATAACTATTGAAGACGATTGAAACTCTTGTTTTGTGGCAGCTTCATTTTATTTTAGTGAAGCTGATTTATTTATTTTTTATTCATATAAAATATATTCTTTTATTCTCTTCTATTACATTTGGTAGATGTAGGCAGAAACCACTTGGTGACATTGTCGTCCACTTTGGCCTACAGAAGAATTACGTGACGACTTGGCGGAATTGCTTAGTCCAAATCGGAAAATAGATGATTTTTGTTCAACAATACTTTTAGTACGCGTTCCTTTACAAAATATTGGAACCCACAATATATATTCGTCCACAGATATTCGTCTGATTGTAACGTCGGGTCGTACAACAACAATTTGAAAAGTAGAAGAAGTAATATAACTCATTAAATTAGTATGTTTTTTTAACACTTTAGCATTTATTAATTGAGTTACAGATCTGTAGATTAGGACATGTTATTTTCCGTTTAGAAGTTAATAACTGTCGTTCCATTCTGTTTACAGCGGCATTTCGCAGCAGCCTCGTTTTGCGAACCAAATGATTTGGCTGTTTTCCGGATGAAACCAATATTTTGGAGACTTTTGATAAATGCTTTCTTTCTGTTATTATTCAGTCGGTTTATTACATATTTACTAAGTGTACTTTTCGGTGGAACTTAACGTCACTATTTATATTCCAATACTGTTAAAATAGAAAAAATCCAGCGTGGGAATTTAGTCCACTACTGTCAATGTGCTACGAAGTCGACCTAACAAATGTTTTGTATGTTACTTTGACATAACATTGATATTGAATATACTTAAATAACAGAGCATAACGACCAAGACCTACAATCACTACGACTGCGTTAAACTGTAATGTAGTGTAATTATAGGTACCTACTATCGTAAATGATACCTTTCATTATATAATGTACGTAGGTACTACTGACATATCACAACATCTTTCTAATGCGCTTTATAAAATGTATGCATAGTTCCCATTCACGCTTAGCATATTATTTGTTTAACTATAATATCCGATATCGAGGACAGTGGTGGCGCAGGGGCAGACACGTATGACTGTAAATGCGACAGATTTTGGGTTCGATTCCCACTCGAGGAAATGAAGTATTTAATATTTTCATTTCCTCGCTGTGGTGTCGAAGCAAAGCGCGGCGTTGAGTTCACCACTTAACGAAAAGTGGAAAGCAAAGTGTCTTTACTTTAGGCTCCCTAAAAAATTATATTGTACAAACTACAAATATGTAGATAAATATAATATATACACAAGTATTGAATATGTCAATAATAATGATACGTCGGAAGTAGTCCATTTGTGTTTATTCAACGAATTTTTGTTTCATATTTATATATTGCAGACAACAAATATTTAAGTACCTACGTACGTTTCGATAATAACATCATTCCATATTGATCCGTAGTTATCTCATCGATCGGCATACCATTGATAACGTTCTGAGAAATGCTTCAAATTTCAGAGCATCAGTAGCAGTTGAGTGAGCGTAACGTGTTAATGCCTTTGCTATCCCATTTACTACTTTATTGCCTTGTAATAAGGTGTACTCGTTTGAGGTCGTAAGTCAAGGCGTCTGTCAGTGATGTCGGATCGCGACAACACCAGTTTGAGTGTGGCGGGCGGCGCCTGTTGCCGCGTGCGCAGGAAAATGCAGTGCTTCGGGTTCCAGGGTAATCAGTTGTTACCTTAACGATGTGAGATCTTGTTATCTCCTTGAGTTGTTGTTATCTCCATTTGCCTTTACTGTTGTGTTTGTGTTTGATTGTTGTTAGCCACGAAAGGTAATACGAGAAATGCTTTATTCAACTTTACATTGGTAATATAAATAAATAATACGTAAATTACTTATAAACACTACTAGATCATTACGGTTAACTGTATTTGCAATCTGTGATAGTTTTTATAGTTTTGTTTAAACAACTCGACTATTTAATCAAGAAAGCGGTGACGATTAATCGATTTAGTTTTCTGTTGCATAGTAAATTACCATGATAAGTAGCTGTTGTGGGAAACGCAAATAAAGAACAGTTTACTGCATTGAAGTTACATCATTAGAAGATGCTCGTTGGTACACCGTCGTGCTTGCCAGTAGGTAGATCTCTCGAAGCAGGCGGCGCGGGCGAACGCGATGTGTCGAATTAAATACCGTCTCGCGATTTCACACATGAAGTTAAATATATTTTTTAAAAATCATACAGTTGGCAAGTATTTTCACTATTTTGTTATATTTAAAAGAGTGTATGTGAAACCAGTGCAGATAAATTGATATAGTTTGAAGATATTGAATATTTATAAATGGCATTATACGTTTAAAATTACATATTTTCTTTCTGTGTAAGTAAAACAAATACTTAAATATTGCCACGGCTTTATAAGTTTATACATACAAATGAATAATGAGGATTTGGTGGAACAATACCCGGGGACGCTCCCGGTGATTTTTCATTGTCGCTGGAGGGAAGTAATCCGACTTTAGCAAGAAAGTTGCTGAAATCGAAAAAAAGACATTCCCAAGAGATATATTACTATGAGCTTTATGATGATATGTGGATTATATAAAAATATTAAATTCCATGTTTTAGTAAATGTTCCATTAGTAAATGTCATTTATGAGTGGCATTAAGTTCTGCCACTCAATGCCTCCAGATTTCGGCGGAAAGTGGGCATCGGAGTGTCTTAGCACTAGGCTCCCTCTGCCTACCATTTCTCAATGTGACAGCACATCGTCAGCTTACTATTTATGCTTATCAGGTATTAATACTATTGTTTTAAAAAAAATACACATACTATGACTTGAAAGTGACACAGGTACCTAATATACACGAAAGACAAATGATTTTAATAACAATTTCTAAACGTTATTGATTTGAGAGCTCTTAAACTTTCGATAGTAAAAGTCAGCTTTTCTAATAAATTGATTACAAATGATCATATTATATATGTCAGAAGAGCTTTAGTGCAAATTAAAATTTTATTTGCAGTAATTTGAATTTAAAAGTTTTGTTTTAATGACAATGTATATCTTCGAAACTTTTACAGTTATTATACATTTTTTTAGTCTCGCTGCTTATCTAAGTAATACTAGAATATATAACCAGTCCCACGTGCTGTTCTTAATAACGGTAAAAACGATATTTTTAAATTAATTACATTTTACCCATGAATGAAAACAAGTTATTGGCTGTTCTGATCTGATATGTTTGGCAGTAACTATTCTGACTGTCTTTCCGAGTTATATCGAATGAAATAATTCATTCCACTCCAGAAGAGGCCAGTCGTGGCGCAGCGGCACGAGGTGTGACTGTAAAACCGACTGTTTGTGTGACTGTTGTGGGTTCGATCCCCACTCGAGGAGATGAAATATTTACTTAAATTTATATTTCCATTTCTTCGCTTTGGTGTCGAGGTTAAGCGCGGCGTTCTGCCACTCAACACGCAATGCCTCCAGAATTCGACAGAAAGTGGGGAACGGAGTGTCTTAACACTAGGTTTCCTCTGCCTACCCTGCTGTGTGCGGGATACAGCGTGAAGCTGATTTAATTTAATTCATTTTTAAATAATATAAAGCCACCTTATTATGACTTTTTTTAGCTGTAAATAATATTTGTTTAATATCAACGTCTTTGTATTGTTACGAGAAGTGTATTCTTCCATTGCAATTGATGTTTTTATCTTAAGTAAATACATACCGAGAACCATGTTAATTTATAAATTAATTTATTTTAAATTAAAAATGCACAAATGAGTAAGTACCTATCTGATTAATGCTTAATAGTGCTTAATATTTTCCATATGTTCATTGTTCACACAATTGATGAGTGTAATTGGATGTAATGCAAACAGTGATATGACACTGCAACTTACCCAGGGCAATGAGCAGCGCGGAAACTGTTCAGCCGGAGATATTTATTGAGATCATTATATAAAATAGCTTTGTTCTTGTAACATGTTGCATCGTATTTTGATCTCTGCACACTGCTTTGCACCTCCCTCGTCGAAATTATTGTAAGAAATCAGTCAGTTCTGATTTTTTAATTATCAATCCTTTAAATTTGGAATTAACGCAACACTTTGTGTGGCTCTTAAATCTGTAATTTTCTTGTGTAGAGTTGTATGCAATCAATGATGTGTATTTTGTAGGAAATGTATAAATATATTTATAATTCTACTAATATTACGTTTTTACTTATTATATATATTGAAAATATAAAAATACTTGCAATTACTATAACTTCCAATATTCTCCGTAGTAGTAAACTTTGGATTAAAAAAATCCTTCAATTTAAAGAATAATTTATTTCTCCGCAAGTCTGCATTACTTTTATATAAATGACAAATCACTTTTTATTAAAGAAATTTGACAGATTTCAATTGCTATATTATCTGTTATTTTTTTATTTTGACGCGCGGATGCATAACGTGATAACTTTTTAACGTAATAAGTTCACTGGACTTTAAACAATGGATTTACGTAGGTTCTTAATTAAAATTTGGATATAAGAATTCTTGATATTACAAGACAGCAATCTGTTTTCAATAAAATGTTTAGTGAATATAATTATTTAATTTTGAACATATTATACACTATTATGGAATTATAGTTGCATCTTTTGAACTAAATTTTTCAGCTTTTTTTAGACCATTTGACCTACAAACGTGAGCGGTGTCGTGACCGATGACGGCAAATATTGCCTATGCAATTACTGACCAAGCTTGCGAGTAGGTAAACCTTTTTGGAGAAAAGAAGATAGACATTTTTCATCACCATTCTGTAGTTTACATATATTTTTGTCATGAAACATAAATGCTCGAAACTTAACTAAGTCAATAAGCTCTCAAATGTGCATATGATTTGTTGTAAGTACAGGATTGCTAGTACATTGCTTAATATAGTTATCATCTTTTATATATGTTTTACATCTATATCTTGGAAGTATATATTTCAATTGTATTATGTACCTACATCAATTTATTTTCTTTTTAAATTTACAAATCTATGCTAAAAAAGAACTAGATAATAACTTTAAAAACTCTAACGACTGACTATAAATAAAGATATTTTATCAGTATGAGAAATACTTATATACTAAACTTTTATATAAAAACAATATGTTTATTTTAACATTTGCCAATATTTATTACAACCAGTGCAGTAGTGGAGGACAATACTGCGTTTTTTAGTTATTTCTTAATATCAAACCGGGGAAATAATATTAATTAATTAATTTTTTCAAGTGGGGATCGGCCTTTGATCGTACCAACTACAGTTAGACGCAGTCTAACTGCGCTACGATGCCACCTATTTTGTGATAAATATTGTAAAATGATATAAATCATTTTAGAATATTTATCAAGTCATCAAGATAAGGTGAGATAAAGTTTGATAAAATAAAATTATAGAATCTGTATGTATAGTATAGGTAAACTTGTAAATAAAAAGAAATCTAAACAATTAAAATATAACCATAATAAGTGAATCTCTGATCCTCTGTGAACACAAGTACAATAATGTCGTTTTTTTTCTATTAATTTGAACTTACCTGATTTTCTTACTTGACCTCGACATTTTTATATAATAAATACATTACGTTCTTTAAAACTATACACAAAATAGTAAACGAGCTACAACGATAAAATCACTGCTTCAAAACAAGAACACGGAAGTGACATCTCACCTGTCTTTCATCTGAAACAGCTGAATGAAATGCATCCGGTTGATTGTGACGTCGTTCTGTACTTTTTCCGTAGTCGCTAATGGAACTATGGCAACCTGGCAACCTATACGGTATAGGTAGGTATCTATTATATTCACATACACCTGACGGGAAATTGAATGTTTTGTTACCTCACTCTAACTGATATATGTATGCCAGGCCATCGGTTTTCTATACAATGCTTTAAATGTATGTATGTATCTACGATATACAGTCTCTACTAAGAGACGTGATTTATGATAAAACTTTTTTTTGTATAGCTACATTTATTCGCGTATTCAATAAATATTTAGGCCAGTCGTGCCGCAGCGCCACAAAGTGTGACTGTAAAACCGACTGGTTGCAGGTTCGATCCAGACTCGAGGAGATTATATATTTACTTAAATTTATGTTTCCATTTATTCGCTCTGTTGAGTTGTGCCACTCAACACGCAATGCCTCCAGAATTCGGCAAAAAGTGGGGAACGGAGTGTTTTAACATTAGGTTCCCTCTGCCTACCCTGCTATGTGCGGGATACAGCGTGAAGCTGATTTATTTTATTTTTGATTATTTTTTTTCAATAAATATTTTTTTTTGTAGAACGGCGGCCCGATGCTAGTAAGTAAATGGATAAATAATCGAATAACATATTTCAGATTTACCTTTTGCGTTTATTAAATGATTAATAAGTTCACTTTATGCTTTATTTGGGAAGTTCTGTAATTAATAATAAGATTAGTTATGAAAACTTAAACTTTACTAAGCCTTGTTTGCTATATACATAGTCAGATCGCGTGCTAGGTCGATATTAGGTAAAACCAAAGAACATAAAATACCTATAGTCAAAGATATCGATAAGATTTCAGTTGGGTAAAAGTTACGTAATTTTCTATCAAATTAATTGAATATTTATTTATTTGTCAAAGCAAGTTTGTGACTGCCAAAATTGTAAGATTTTTACTTGATTTGAGACTTACATTTTTCTCTTAAGATATGTAGGTTTAATTCCTTTATAAAGATATAGATTATATCTAGTTCAGGACAGTCGTGGCGCAATGTGTGACTGTAAACGTGACTGGTTGTGGGTTTGATTCCCACTAGAGAAAATTTTTATTTAAATGTTTATTTTCATTTCTTCGCTTTGATGTCGAGGCAAAACGCCACTCAACACGCAATGCCTCCAGAATTCGGCGGAAAGTGGAGGTCGGAGTGTCTTAACACTAGGTTCCCTCTGCCTATCCTATGTGCTAAATACAGCATGAAGCTGATTTAATCTTTTTTAAAGAATTATATCAAAATATCGATCCATTAAGAATATCGCGGCTTAGAATTGACATATGTTTTTCATTAAAACATGTCAATATCAGGTACCCATGATATTGACATATGTTTTTCAGATTTCAAAATATTCATTATTATTAATATTGTAAAATATATGAGAATATAAACATAAAAAGCTTATATTTGATAATAAGGTTAATTTAAGTACTTTCGTGTATCTAATCTCATTTATACATTCCGGAAGAAAGTAAAAGTCGTAAAGTTAATGATGTTTTATCACGAATAGCTCTAGTTCCAGTTTTATTAAATGTTTCAAATAATTTTGACAAACTTCTCAAACCAGAAACAAATTGATTTCTGTACTGATTATTACGTAGTTAGCTTTGAATATTTCCTGTTTTAAATTTAATTTTACTATTAAACTACAACAAAGTAATAAAATAATAATTTTGAATACCGTTAGTCAATTGTAAACTGTAAAATTACAAATTGGTTTGTAAGAAATTTTATAAAACTAAATAAAATAATGTTGAAACATTTTAATAAGCTATTATCTTACGTTATAGGTTTAAAAAACATATTGGAATCCTACTAATATTATAAATGCGAAAGTTTGTGAGTATGTATGGATGTTTGTTACTCTTTCACGCAAATACTACTGAACCGATTACGATGAAATTTGGGATGTAGGTAGCTGAAGACCCAGAATAACATATAGGCTACTTTTTATCCCGGAGTTCCCGCGGGATTGATTCCTAATTGAAAATAGATACATTTATCGTTTCTGAAAACTGAATGCGTGATCTCAGGGTCAAACCTTGAAGGTAGGCCTACATTTGGACACGCCATGTTTTTCTCATGGGTAGCTTTATGTGGCTTGCTCACGTGTTTCCAAAGCAAAAAATGTGTATGTTTATGCTGAAGGAAAAAAAACGTTAAATATAGTTTATATGTATATGTATGCTCCATACTGCAGTAGCTACCAATAGACCTGTGATTAGAATTTAGAGCTTTGCAATACTTAATTACCATATTTCTTATGTTGATAATATTGTTACGTTATCATAGGGTTTCCACGCGGACGAAGTCGCGGGCGGCCTCTAGTTGTATATAAAAATTGGACTCTTTTTATAGGGTTTCAATTTCGTAACGGTAATATTTTTTATGAAATTTAATGTAAATTTCAGCTTTAACGTGTCAACTTACGCCCCGTTTTAAATACTCTATATTTACACTGGTTTCGATATAACATGTAATGAAGTGTAGTTTTTTTTATTTTTATCTGATGTAGCATTAAATATAGTAATGATCGACGAATCGTGGCCTCCCTGAAGTTACTTTTTTTGTTTTCCGTATTGTTCACTCGGAAAGAAAGAAATCAAACCAAAGAAAAATTCTATACTCAAATCTGCAGCTAACTTCACGGCGACCACGACTTGTCGACCATAATGTACTTTGACTTAAAACTTAATATTTAATCTATTATGTATTTAATTTTCCAGAAGCAGAGTGCGATGGATGCGGCAGCGACGGCGAGGAGGGTCGCAGCGTGGGCGAGCTCCTGCTGCCGCAGTACGCGCTGGCCACGGGCGGCCTGGCCAAAGACCACCGACCGCTTATCACCTTCCCCGATAACAATAACTTTCATGTGTTAACTGCTGCCGAATACCAACGACTCCTTCTCTACCTCACCTCTGTGCCCTCGTAAGTTGACTTTTAAATATACTACTGTTTAAATAAGATCTTTAATTTTTGCGATTCTTACAAAATTTAAGTAAAATTTTTAAATTAGATTTCGCGGATGACGCTATTACAGGGGTAAACTCCTGCTACTGCAAAGTGTTCGAAACGTCGGGTTTCCCAAAATTACAATAATAAATATGCTATTAAACTGGTCTAAGTTTTGCATTTAAAACTACGCTGTAGTAGCATTTATAATGATAATTTCAATAATAAATCAGTCTGAAACATAAACTAACTAATAAGTACATTACTTATTTAGAAAACGTATAAAAATTTGAACGCAGCGGGACTTGAACCCGCGCCTCCTGGAAACCGACCAGGAGGCGCGGGTTCGAGTCCCGCTGCGTTCAAATTTTTATACGTTTTCTAAATAAGTATTTTTCTTCCCTAAGTGTGGAATAACACTTTAAAAATGTTTAAAAAAAAAATAAGTACATTTATTTTATTCTATTCTGCATTAATTTACTCACTGTTAAGAATGTTATTACTACGTTTAAATAGAAAATAAATATAGATTACAGACGCGTTTATAAGATACCTTAATATTACATCTTAGTATTTAATACCAGTTGTATAGTATAATTGTAATTCTCACTCAAACCAGTTCCTTAAGTATAATAAACGTTTATATCTATAAAAAAATAAGTTGATTTAGCGGACCAGAACCAATCGTAATTATAGGTAATGCTGAGATGAATCTCATAAGTAGATTGTTATGTGTTGATAACACAGATTCTTCGCACTAAGCGATGGGGAAAACTGTGAAGTACCTATACACACTGTAATTCACTCCATCGTGATACAATCTAAGAAAAAAAACGGAGCGACGTGACGTCACAATCGACTGAATGCTTTACTGGCTGTTCACACGATGACGTGGGTTCGATACCTATTTGAAAAAATGTTAATTTAATTTTATAGATTTAATAAATATTATTGATTTTTTTCAAGAAAGCTCGGCGTTCTGTTCCTATGCCAGCCAGCCTCTAAAATAAAAAAAATGTTAAATACAAAATGAAGTATCTTAGCATTAGGTATTATATGTATATCTACTACTTAGGGTAAATAGATGAGACAGGTGAAAATTAAAATTTAGATTTTAATTGCCTATCCTAACCAGCAACATCGACCTATTTAAAAAACAATACATATTTATTAAAACGATTCTTTCTTTTACAGTTTACTAGAAGCTGAAATGGGCTTCCATATTATAATAGATCGAAGAAAAGATAGATGGAACTCAGTGAAAACAGTGTTGCTTCGAATATCGGTAAATATTACAAATTAATACCAATTTAACTTTACATTGTTCGGTTCACGTACATCGCGCATACAAATGAATGATTTCAATTTATAATTAGAAGAAAGGTGATGACTATATCAAGAATGTTTATATACTGAATCTTTGTTTTTAAATGTAAATAGACACTTTTAAAGGTTGTATTTTAAAAATTAAACAACATTAATTAAGTTATTTGAAGTTTAATCTTAACTTACAAGAAACTGCAACATTTCAGGAGTTCTTCCCGGGTATTATTCACGCGGTGTACGTGTTAAGACCCGCAAGTTTCCTCCAGAAAGCTTTATCAGAAGTGAGCAGCAAGTTGTTTAAAGAGGAGTTCCGATTTCGAGTACTAGTCTGCTCTTGTGTCGACGAGCTGTACGAACACTTCGACAGATCACAGCTCACACCGGATCTTGGGGGTGAGCTACAGTATTCGCACTCGGAATGGATACAACAGCGAATAGTAAGCATTTTTGAAGTTTTCTTTAAATATTGATAAATCTTGTGATTATTACTGAAAAGTTATTGGGTGTACATTTTTTTTGTATCCCTCACATAGGTACACGGAACCTGTGTTAAGACATTCCGATTTCATTAAAACACTTCCGTTTCCCACATTCGCGAGTGAATTTTGAGTGGCGGAACTCAACGCCGTGCTTTACCTCGTTACCAGAGCGAGGAAATGAAAATATTAAATATTTTATTTCCCCAAATGGGAATCGAACTCACACCATATCTCGTTTACAGTCTCTTGCACCGAGACTGACCATTTTGTATGTGAATAAATAATACTGCCTAATTACGTAACTTAATGGTATTAGAGATCTGATATAGTATATTATATCAATATTAGATGTTCCGAAGTGCTGTATTATGATTATACATTTATTAAGTATTCCGTTAGTTCAGCGTTGCTAATATAATTGTAGAGAACATCCTGATAGCAAAACACAATTAATTATTAAAATCTTCCTACGAAAATCATTTAAAGTACTTATTTACACGGCACTAGACAATAATAAACTATAATTTAATAATTACTTATAACGTAATTTATCTTATAAATAACTATGATAATAAATAATAATCAATGATGTTAAACCCTTGCGCTCTGAACCACTTGTGTGGATAAACTGGACATTTTCGAAACGAGCTGATCGCCGTTCGAAAATCTGAGGATATAATTAAATGTCCTGACTATTAATAATTTATACGGAAATATATTACATAAATAAATTTTATTTTATTCCAGGCACTGGAAAAATTTTCAGTATTGATGAAAGAGATCTCGGGTAAACTTGATGAATTTATGCACGAAATAGTGGACTGCGATATGGGAAATGATCCCACACAAACCAAAGAATTATTAGACTGTCAAGAATCTAGGTAAGGACATTACTTATCAATTATATCTTAAATACGAAATCATATAAGATTGGGAATATGCATAGTAGTATGACAGAGAAATATAAAATTTCTCTATAAATCTATAGTTTGCTCAACATTCTTTGTTCAGATGGTACTTAGTAGGCGGCGTTCATTCGAATTTGGTGTCAGTAGCAAGAAGTGCTCGGACACTGGAGGCGAACATTAATGCACATTTTAAAGACGTTTTCACCTATACTGGGTCACAAGACCCATACTGCTCATTTTGCAACGATACCCTCACACACGAGCATGGTGAACCTGTGAAATGTGTTGTAGTTTCCTCTTTGCTGTTATATCACACTATTGACAGCTGTGAACTAGTCATTAAATCTTAGATCATACACACTCTTCTGATACTATGATATTAATATACCCTCTCTTTTTCAGATATAAAGCTTTAAAAACTGAACTATCGTCAGCAACGACTCAAGGAGAGGAGTTACTGACACAAGTTCGCAAACCAAATCTTACTTATAATATTATTAGCCACGTGGCTGCCGTGGAAAGGTTACTTGTACAACTAGAAGAGACTGAAAAACAATTTGACACTTTTTGGCAAAAACATTCCATGAAATTAAATCATTGGCTCAAATTTCGAACATTTTTATTAAACTTTAAACAGATGCAGGTAACCAATTATACTTATAACTATATTTCTTACATGCATTAACTTAATCACGAATTTACTGGTCTAAATTGAAAACCTGGCCGCTTATTTTTATGACGAAAATCAAATAGAGGAGTGCTCGGTGAACAAATTCTTCTAGACTCATCTAAATCCTTCATAGGCCTAAAAACGAACGCTTCTGAAGCTGATCTGTTAGCCACCAAATCTGCAATGTTCATACATTTATCTTTATTGTCATTTTTCTCTTCAAAGTTAGGTGCACGAAAATCTTTCCTCTTAGAAGAATCAAGCTGAAATGATAATTTTTGTATTTGCCTCGATCTCTCTTCTAGACGCGCCGCAAGTTCTTCAGCTTGCTTTTTCTTCTTATTAAATTCAATTTGTAATGAACTTATTTTACGTTTGCAAGTATCTAACTCAGCTTTTAATTTTTGTACATTAAGGGCGTTGACCTCTTCGAGACATTGTAATTTTTCTTTTGAATGCTTAGCCAAACTTTCTTGATATAAGGTTTCTTGTTCCACTTGATAGGACCAGAAGGACATAGCTCGCATCGCGACATCCATAATAGCATCTGGTTTTAAGCCTGCTAATACTATTGACTTAAATGTCTCTGTCGGTTTAAGGTCAGCATGAATAACATCGAATTTGTCTCGCAGCTCACTCCCACACGCTGGACATGTTAAAGAATTTTCTGCATTCCTTTTAAATTCTCGTTGACCGTGTTCGACGCAAAAAGCGTGAGAACATGTTGTGACCCACGCATGACTTGTCAGTGACTTCCTGCACTTCCGATAATTGCACACGATATCTAATGTCATTCTAAATTATTATACTTGATGTTAACTAGAGACTCACAGGTTATTTTATGAACTATAAGTTTCTACTAGCTACTAATACTAACTTTCACTTCTTAATTAATGGCATTTCGAGAATACTAACTTTATCTGAATTGTAAACAATTGTGACATAACTGTCAAATGAAGTAATATTTTTAAATAGTGGTAAATATAAATGGCGTTAATTAATGAGTGGCCAGTGTTATATGTAATTTTTTTTTTATGCGAAACTAAAATTATATATTTAAAATAAATATAATTGTAGCACAAATAAATATAAATAATAATTCAATAAATAAAAAATAATACTTAATTATAGGCAACTTTAGACGGCCATCTAAAGACAGCGTGCGATATGACCGAAGTTGGGGAAACTGCAAATAGAGTTGATAGTCTTATACAAGAAGCTAATGACTTTGAGAAACTTTGCAACTGTGATCTCGATAGTGCCTCGACAGTTATAGAAGAAGGTATATAATATAAAGATTAATACTATTATTTTTAATATATTTTTCTAAGAAAATACTTACTATTTTTTTTTTGTATTACTTTGTAGGTGAAAAGTTAATGAAAGACCCGCTGAGTTCCGTGGACCATATTGAATCAAAATGCGAAGAACTAAGACGAACGAGTACATTACTGATAGACAAAATACAGAAACGAAATTTGCTTTTAACCAAAGCCAGAGAATTAATGGACAGAATAGACAAAGTATGATAATATTTTTTATTAGATTTACCTACAATTGCTGTAAGTTGTATCTTAGATTTTGAATCATATACATAATAAATTATAATTAGTTAAAAAATTTTAACATATTATCTATCTTCACGCTGTAGCCCGTACATGAAGCTAATGAAGTGAAGTAAGATTGCGTTTCCCATCAATAATAATTATTTTCGTCACTAAAATTCATATTGTATTTATCATTTTATCATAGGCAAACGACTGGTGCACAACGGGTGTAGAAATCTTAGCTGGCGAGGGCGGGCTCATAGCCGTCGATAAATTACTAGAAGACGCTAAGAGCTTCGGTCTCACTGCCCCGGAACAATTCCGTGATATGTTATTACAATCTGCTACGCAAGAGACAAGAGCTTTGGTGACACAGGTAAGAATAAAATTAAGAGGAATAAATTATGAATACTTTAAAATTCTAGTAATAAAAAAATACTATTTTTTTTTCGCCGAATTATGAGTAGAAAAGTATAAGTAAAAAAGAGGCCAATCGTGGCGCAGTGGCACAAAGTGTGACTGTAAAACCGACTGGTTGTGGGTTCGATCCCCACTCGAAGAGATGAAATATTTACTTATATTTATATTTCCATTTCTTCGCTCTGGTGTCGAGGCAAAGCGCGGCGTTGAGTTCTGCCACTCAACACGCGATGCCTCCAGAATCCGGCAGAAAGTGGGGAACGACGTGTCTTAACACTAGGTTCCCTCTGCCTATCCTGTTGTGGACGGGATACAGTGTACAGCTGATTTTTACGAGTAAAAAATCACTGATTGATTGTTAACGCTTTAAATAAAAAAAATAACAATACATTTTTTTTATATATTATCATAAAGAACTAATAAATAAAACAATTTAGCACCAATGCCAAAATGATTTAACTAGCAGCTTCGTTACTATATAAATAATTTTGACTACTTAAACCTTTTTTTTAGGTTAACTACTACTACTACTGCCCTATACTATAATAATACTCTCACAGAAGTTGCCAGTCCCTAAAATAAGACTCCTAACTCTACATTTAAAGCTAATACATAAATAATATTCCAAAACACCCTAGGTCTGTCAAAGAGTAGAAGACGTATGGCTAATGGTGTCCGTGAAACGGGCGACGCTAGTGCGGGCCGCCGCTAAGCCGGCGCGCCCCGTGCAGACCGTCCCACCACATAGTGCTGCACCACAGCCTAATAATAATCAGGTAAGTTATTAATTATTATTATTATTTGTTTATTTTTTTTATTTTTGCGTAACTCTGCGTCGCGGCATGTCGTGTTAGCAAAGCGAAGCAATGAAAATAACTCATACATCCAAATAGGAAAAAGCGGAATGGTAAGTTATTACAAATAAAATAGTATAGATGAGGACAGCGTGGCTCACTGGAAAACAGCGTCTAAACATAAACGCAGTAGATACTAATAATATCATTGCATATAATCATCTACATTATAATTAGATTAAATGATTTAAATGATATTAAAACTTTTTAAAACTAGAGATTCTTGTAGATTGTTTAGTCAAATACTATACTTACTTCAAGTGATTTCGGAATAAAAAAAACTCACAAAAGCATACCTTACCGACATAATTGTTATATTTCACATAATAAGAAACGATTATGAAGTAAAATTAATATAGATATTTCAATACTTACTCGTATAAAGTCAACGAAGGTCAAGAAACGTTTAATTTGAGGATATTAAAAAGGGAAGACTTTCCTTCACGCGGATACCAAACACTCACTTATTATTCTGTTCACCTTCACTGTGCACGCACCGCCCATACTAATATTGTTTCGACCATTCGGCAATACGAAAGTAATGGACGGTGCGTCAAACCTTTAATATCTGACAAGGCGGAAATAACGTTCTCTATATTGTTTTATTTGGTTGTTTTTTTTTTTATTTCAGATATTTAAACTGTTCGTATAAACGCATATTTTAAAAATAAATTAAATCAGCTTTACACTGTATCGCGCACACACCAGGGTAGGCAGAAGAAACCTAATATTAAGACACTCTGCTCCTCACTGTCTGCCGATTTTTTGAGGAATTGCTTGTTAAGTGGCGAAACTCAATCCTGGGCTTTTGCCTTGGTGCTAGAGCGAAGAAATGAAAATATTTATAAATAATAATTCATTCCCTCGCGTCCACATTCGAGGGAATCGAACCGTCAACCGTCGCGTTAAAGTTACAATCGCTAATATCATCTAGTACCTGTCACAATAAAATATATAGTATTTAAATAATAAATAATAGCCAAGATCTACTTCATGTAGGAAATAAACATTAACAACTGTGCAAAAATATGCAAAAACCAGTGGTTGCGTAGAAAGTGCGAGAAAGCATGCGTGGAGGTCGCGCAAGGTATCATTACTGAGAAGGCTAAGTATATGTATTATGCATGTCAATAATAATTACACGTACTTACACACAAGAGTACTTAGACTCTATATTATACTTACTATTAAATCAATCGGAAGCTAGGAAGTTTCGCAATAAATTCACAAGATTGATTGATTTGGTTATGAAAGAGTACCTATTCCAGATACTATTATGATATTGTCGAAAATATTTATTCTTTTTGACTTATCTTATTCTTGTTTTTTAATTAATATTTTATTTCCACGAGACTAGCAAGCGCAATAGGTTGTGGATTCGATCTCTACTGGTGGAATTGACGTATTTAATATTGTCATTTCTTCGCTCTGATATCGAGGCAATGCGCGTTGAGCTCCGCTACTCAATATGTAATGCCTTATCACTATTAACAACACATGCTGTCATCACAAGTCTCTACTGACAGTAATCTATCGCGTAGTTAATTATGTCCTAGAGTCAAAACTAGTTTAAAGTACCACCAAGCGTAACACGTTAAGATTATAGAATTTAAAAAATTACGAATATTTAAAAATTGACAACAATTATTAAGAAGCAAATATAAAATTATAGCTCCTTATCTTCGAAGCATTATTTTCACGGACTGTAGCTTCTATGGCAAAACGTATTATTAATGTGATGTCTTGACGTGACTTCGTCGTTAATGCCTAAGTGCTTTCTAATGATCACTTAGGGCTATCTCTGACTGTGTGACTTGAATTTTGACTATTATATTCTTCTAATGTCCAATTAATATACTCTTTCATGTCATGACAATTCTAATATTTTTATAAACATATTCAAAACATTAATTATTGAAATTACTCTTATTTGTATATTAAGTAAAGTATGATCCCAATGTAAGCTTTCGGCATTCAGAGGAAAGCGGAGAACGGAGTGTCTTAAAACTAGGTTTCCTTTGTCTACTCTGAAGCGTACAGCGGGATACAGCGTGAAGCTGATTTTTCATATATCTCGATGTAAGTAATAACTCTTTATTTACTGACTATTGCTATTATTATTCGGCTTACTCAGAAAAAACATTTTTTAAGCCGGAAGTAGAGCAACAGCTGCAAATGAAAGGCAATAATGAGTCGTTGAGACGACAACGAATTCTTTCGAGCCATTTCCTCGAACATGCAACTTGAATTTCCTGAAGAGAGTTGCTTAGAAAAAAATATCCAGACAAACTTGTTTCGAGGCCTAACTAACACCACATTCACTAAGTACCTACTTGTAAATCGTCTTGTTACATGATATTATTGCGTAAACAGTCATCCATAAAAGTGTTTGTTTTTTGTTTAGGACCACACCTGTAGTATTGGAATATTTATTTAATTATTATGATATTTTATACCTGTTATAGATTTTTCCTTCTTTTGAAGTAATGTTGTTTTGGTTACGTATTAACTACTACTATGATTATTTTTTAGCTTCAGGCTGTACAGGCAACCTAGTGTTAAGACACTCCATTCCTCATTTCACTTCCGTTCCCACTTTAGGTGGAATTCTTGAGGTATTGTCTGTTGAGTGGCGAAACTCAACGTTTTGCCCCGTCTGCTTACCAAAGTATGGAAATTAAAATATTAAAAATTTAATACTCCCGAGTGGGAATCGTCCACAGAACACGTCGCGTTTGCACTCGCACGCCTGTGACTATTATTAATTTAAGAATTAAATTCATTATTTAAATTTAAATTAATTATTTAGATTTTAATTATTATTGCCGTCTTGGTAAAAAATTGCAATAGCTCAAATTCCATAGCCTAGAACATATCTGTAATGCGTTTATAATGTTATATGATAAAGCGACTTCCTTATCACGCATGCGTGACATTGATTATATTTTTATGGTATACCAAGTGAAAGTGGCCGTGGTATTGTGTAAACAATAATCATAGAGTATTTGCGCAATATCCGTGACGATACGATCTAACGTCTTAAACGGATGCCCTCCAAAGGTTTGGGCTGCGCGTGAGCGGTTTAATTCGTATCATTTGATATCCTTACGAGAGTTCGCCTGTTGAACCGGCAAATTGACCCTGCTTAACTGTTATTAATGTACTTAATTTTTACTATTAATAATTCTAATTTATATCTATTCCTATTATATAAATAGGTTTATATATAAATACCTAAATATTAATAAGAACTAGATTTACCTCCAACAATTAATGTCTTCCGCAACGATAGTATAATTGACAATAGGTAATAAAAATCATCAAACCGACATAACGTCCATTATGCAATGCCTTTCAGCTGCACCCATTATGCCGTTTGAGCGGTTCTATGAGCGCAATCGATGACAGTTGAGTCGAGTGACTGCAAGCTCCAACTTATTTGGAGAGGTCGCGACCCTCACCCCTGGTGGCGTGGATGTTCCGATATAACTAGATTATTAATTAAAAAATTTCGACAAGTTTCGTTTCATTCGTTTCATAAGGATCAATAGTTCATTATTTGCAAACTTTGTGTAATTTTTTTTTATGAAATATATTGAAATTTTTTTGATTGTAGGTCATTATCGTAATGTTGCGACTATTTGAATAAGCAAAAAGTTAGAATAGAATGAGTGTTACGTCTGCTTTATTTATATTTTATTAACAAGCTAGAGATTTTCCTACTAAAAAAATATTTATATGCATAAAATAAAATAAATTTCACCGTTGGTTGTAGTTGATTAAAAAAAATTGTAAAGTCGATTATCCTATTTCTGAGAATTGAAAATTACGATATTGATATCATTTAAATTTATTAAGTCGAAATTTTCAATAACGAAATTCATTTAATGTTTTATAAATTTAGCAATATATTTTTTTAGCAGGCAGAGTAAACACAAAGAACCTAGTGTTAAGAGTTCTTCTTTCGACTTCGTTCTCCATTTTCCGCCGTTCAGTGGTGGAACTCGACGCCGCGCTTTACCCGTCGACTCCAGATCAAAGAAATGAAAATATTGAATATTTAATTTCCTTAAGTGGAAGTAGAACCCAAAATCTGTCGAATTCACAGTCACATACTTCTAGCACTTGTAGTATATGTTCCTCCTAAAAATTACCAATCAAAAAATAAATAACGTGGGGGAAGCCGTGTGCAAAAGCTAGGATTTAATAAGTGCATTGTTTCCTGTTCAAAGGAATGCGTACGCCAAGGCGAGGCAGTAAAGAGAACTTGAGAGCTTTTATCGACTACCTATGCTTTAATGCTTACCTAGCCAGTTATTCACAATTTAAATTAAATATGCAAACTATTTAAAGAATTCAACAGACTATTTAAGTCAATATACTTGCCTTTTTTCATAAACATTTTAATTTGCTGCAAAAATGTTAAAATTATTACGTAGATATTTTACGTGCTGGGTGGCGAAATGTAACACCACATTGTGTCTAAACTAATAGTCGACGTAATAAATATACATACACCACTTTAAATGACACTGCTAATATTTAGAAATCATTTAAATTTTGTTTATGGGGACAGTTTATCAATAAATCATAATTTTGTGTTTTGCTTTTATTAAATACGTTTTGGCCCGTATTTAAAAACTGCTCTCAACTCTGAAATCAATCTTGTGATGCCGTCGTTTTCATTAGTAAATTATATGTATATGAATGAAAAGGGCATCTCAAGATCGATCTCGCAGTTGCGAGAGTTTTATAAATACCGGCCTTAGTATTATTTACTTACAAACATAGAACTTCTGATATTCCCTTTTTAAAAAAAGCAAGTCAGCTTCACGCTGTATCCCGCACACAGCAGGCTAGGCAGGGGGAACCTAGTGTTAAGACACTCCGTTATATAAAATATAAATATATATCAATATTTCATTTCCTCGAGTGGAGATCGAACTCACAACCAGTCGTTTTTCCAGTCACACTTTGTGCCCTTGCGCCACGACTGGCCTACCTTTAAAATCCGTAATTAATTAGGTATACCTTTTAAAGCTTGTTATTAAAATTAATCGCTTTAATTAATTAGTAAATTTATTTGAAGAAAGCTAAATGAAAATCTGCATACTTATCATTAGATTAATTTAAATGAATATCTAAATATGTTATTTTAAGAATAGATACGTGTGAAAGAAGTTAGTTAAGTATTTGATCAATCCGTTTGATCAAGATGCAACGATGCCATTAATCTATTTTCAATAGCCTTATTATAAAAAATAAATAATATAAACCGTGTATTTTCAATTCAGAATTCAATTGGCTTTGCTAGTATAGAACATTATAAAGCTTATAAAAGGCAAAAATAAGTTACATTTCATGGATAAGGGAATTTATTTAATTAAAATATTCCGCTCGTTTCTAATTTTCTACCTAAAAATATGTATTGTTGTCGAGCTAGACAAAAGCAATGTCAGTATTGTAAAATAAATAAATACATATCATTAAAATCAGTTAGATATTTCAAAGTGCGCTACAATGGCGTCTACTAATCAAAAAGTAAAAAAAACGATACAGAACTAAAAACTTATTAATATCATTTAGTTTTAAATAGCTGCTTACGCACCTAACGTGATGTATAATTTGAGTTAAATCAATATAATGTTATAATAATCAATCAATTTATAAGTTTAATGTATGCACCGATTTCTTAATTTTAATTGAAAGAATGTTTCTCGCCTCGTAAATTTTACATTGAATACTTTAATTTTCTAATATATTTGTCGAAATGGAGTACCTATATAAAAGATATCAAAATATTCTCTTCACCTATGATGCAAAACTTGGGGGAGATCCGTGAAGGTTATTAAAGTCTGGTTTTTGAATATATCTTGGAGCTGGATTATCTATATAAAATTATTTATAATATTGTGTAGTATGTATATCTTCTATATCATTACTCAAATAGTCTCAACCTTTAAGAGTGCTCCGCAACATTCCATTTTCAAGGTATGCTCACCTTGAGGAGGCTGTTATCTAGAATCTGCTCTGTAATATATGCCGCAAAACCTATTATATCATACCTCGATTTAACTAAATAGTAGGTACATTTACAGTTGATAAAATTTTTTTATTCTTGCTCCAATAATATATGAAGAACTTTATTAAAATATGATTTAATTTCACATTTCAAATGCTATACATATTCAAATTGAAAATAATTTATTCAATATAAAAGTATTACGTTGGTTATTAAATGTCAAGGTTCTACTACCATTTTAGAAAGAAAACTGAAAACAAATAAGACTTGAGAATTGAAGAAAGAAAATCAGCGAAACTCAGATTAGATTATAATATTACCTACTTATTTTGACCTTTGACACAACGATCTTCAGAAAGTTTAGCTATTAAGTAGCTTTACTTTCTGAAGTCTAGCGATTGAAGATGTTACATATTTTCTACTTCGTAATTTAAATTTCTAATTTATTTTTTGTGTACATAACGTTAACAGGCCAGTCGTAGCGCAGGGGCACAAAGTGTGATTGTAAAACCGACTGGTTGTGGGTCCGAACCCCACTCGAGAAGATGAAATATTTACTTAAATTTATATTTCCATTTCTTCGCTCTGGTGTCGACGCAAAGCGCGGCGTTCAGTTCTGCCACTCAACACGCAATGCCTCCAGAAACCGGCAGAAAGTGGGGAACGGAGTGTCTTAACACTAGGTTCTCTCTGCCTACCCTGCTGTGTGCGGGATACAGCGTGAAGCTGATAAAAAAATAAATAATATTAAGTAAAAGTATGTGTTAAACTATATCGCAAAACCAGATTAAATTTGATTGCACTTAAACTTGAACTCGTTAAATACTTACTTTCATCTGATTTATTAACGGGATTTATATATATGTAATTGAGTACGCCTTCGCAAGCAGACGTCGCGCGTTACTTACGGTACTTGAACATAATATAGAACAAAAAGCTATTACGATTGAATATCATTTAGACTTTTTTTTGTTGGAGAAGTAAATAAATGAAGAAGTCCTTTTTGTTGTAGAAGTAAATAAATGAAGAAGTCATGGTGTAAATGGGTCTTATAAAAGGGTTAATAGGTACGACTCTCACTAGAATATTTTTTTTATTTTTCTATAATACGCGGCATTGACTTCCGTGTTCCTTCTTAATGAAGCAAAAAGTGGACAACGCAGTGCCTTATACTAAAAACGGCCAATATTTTTAAATTTATACATCAAATTTAAATCTTATAAACTTCTGTTGTTTTATATGGTCTCGTCCTATTGCCAATTAGGGACCACTTAATGACCAAACTTGTCATATATCTGAGGTTTAAGCACGCGTGTCCGTTCGTGTAATGTTGTTCGCCCACATGCCCTATGCTCGTGGTAAAGCGTTGTTGACCCTGGTTGATATACCGAAATGTTTACTTTTTAAACCTTGATTTTATTCTATTTATAATTTTAAATAGAGTCTATTTTTATTTATAAAATTATTGATTGTATTTTTATATAAATTTATATTATTTATTCTATCAATAATCGTTTTCACAAAATGACAGTCTTGGCGCAGGGGCACAAAGTGTACACTATAAACGGGAAAGGTCGTTGGTTCGATTCCCACTCTAAGAAATGAAATATTTTAAATTACTATTTTAATATCTTCGCTTCGGGTATAGCTCGGCGTTGAGCTCCGCCGCTCAACACACAACTCTAGAAATATAACGAAATATAAAACGAATATAGCAATATCACAAAGTGTTGTGTTTAACACGAAATGCTTTTTAAATGATGCAAATTTAAGACCGAAGTTAGTTATAACTATGAAATCTCAATACAATTAGCTTGATCACAATATGCAAGATATACTTGTATATCATGAAATAAGGTAACATTCTAACCGCATTATTTAAATTATACATAGTTTTACACAATGTATAGAATGTTCCAGTCTCGACAAGTATTGCGAAATAATCGATTTGCGAAATCGATAAAACAGTTCGTTTAATGTGATATGAATAAGTAAAACTAAATAGATTTCACGTGTCCAATTCGTTTAGTGAACGAGATGAAATTCTGGATGACTTTGCGTAAGTTTAATCATCATTAAAATTTTACTTTTATTCTTGAAGTTAAGCAAATTTTAATATGACAGTTACAAATACTTGCTCTTCGTATAGTTATCTTCGTCGAAATGATTACAATACATTTTTTTATATTCTCTGTTGTATATAAATATGTTTACTGTCAAACACCTGTCAAATCCCATCATTAAACTCAACTCCGACCAATTTTGTTTCAAGTTCAATAACATCGAGAGTTTGAACTATGAATGTGCATTTATTCTTTTCATATATATCCAGTGAGGCCCGTCGTGGCGCAGCGGCATAAGGTGTGACTGTAAAACCGACTGGTTGTGGGTTCGATCCCCACTCGAGGAGATGAAATATTTACTTAAATTTATATTTCCATTTCTTTGCTCTGGTGTAGAGGTTAAGCGCGGCGTTGAGTTCTGCCACTCAACACGCAATGCCTCCAGAATTCGGCAGCAAGTGGGGAACGGAGTGTCATAACACTAAGTTCCCTCTGCCTAACCTGATGATGTGCGGGATACAGCGTGAAGCTGATTTTTTTTCATATATATCCAATTTACTGAATCATCATAATGTATTGAGGATCAGACAAAACGTCAGTCGACGCGCGTGCCGGTGACCCAAATGTGTTTTGTCGCTTTAATTGATGTTTGCTCACTATTATCGAGATTGCCACTACTCATCTCGGTAAGCTTCGAAATCAATTTAAGATAACTAGTAATCATTTATAATAACAGGTAGTTTTTTTTTCTAACTTTCGATTAATGAAAGCATGTACGAATACTGTAGGTAATAGATAGGATACAGCTTAAAAATGTTTCTTTTTAAGCGCTCATCTTATAATTATTTTTTCGTTAAATATTTGAATTAAACAGGATAATAGTAATAGGCACCACAATAAAGTAAAATATTCTCAATACAGATATGATTTTTTTCATAATTATGAGCAAAAATATTTAATTCAATTTTAAATAACAAAATAATTCTTGATTCGACCTTATATTATATTCGAGTTGACGCGCTATTTATTATATTAGCATTGATTTATATACACGTTAGCTACCGGTAACTAATATGGTTTTCTGATGTAATAAAACTGTGTTAAGATTTTTTTCTGTGATAATAATACAGTACTTGATGACGTTCATTACCGCATGCGTCATTATTATCATTGAAGAATATTAAATTATTAATTAAGAATATTTAAACGTATCCTTTTATATTTTTTTAGTATGAAATAATAACAATTTAAGTCTTATTTATATCCAACTACACAATTAAGTTTATTGTCCAAAATCAATCTACATAGAGGCCACAGACCAGGCCAGGCCTACCAAAATCAAAGCACGTTCAACCCAAAAAGCCCCTGAGTACATTAAAACATGCGATTTGTGGTAAATTATATTGAATAGTTGAAGTCTCGAATCACGGAATTGTCCTACTCCGCCGAGATTTCACTGTTTTTATTTTAGAAATGAAAGTGTTGTGCCCGTTCGGACGTTAAACTCCGCTTTGATTATTTAGATACAAATGATACAATATATAATCTTGTTCTTGGATTGATCTAATTAGTTACATTTGTAAATTAATTATTGCACATTTTTGTATATTGGCGAAAGCTATTATTATAGTTTACGTAATTTCTTGTGATATTATTATTTTGATTAGAAACATTTTAAATTATATTAAAATTATATTCTTTAGTTTGTAAAATGTCATTCAGTGTACCTACAGTATTTACTCCGGTTTACATTTAAGAAACATACTTCAATTTCCAATTCTTTCCTTTTCCTCTGGTAGTTGTAACACTTACAGCCTCGAATAATGATCGGTGTGTGATGCATTATGAAAACAAAAACATCATGCACCATTTGATTGCAAATTATAGAAGAAAAACTGCTCTATATTCCCGTGCACAACTACTCAATCGGTAACAACTTGCTACCAGGTGTTTCTATAATACGGTCTGATTACTATCTATTTTGAGACGACTAAGATAGATGACTGAAAAAAATAATATTAAGAAAAAATCAAGACACGAGTCCTTAATCATTCTCAACACAATTTGCGGTTAGACTTGGAAATTTCTATTTAAATGAAAATTTTTCTTGCGTAAAAACAGGTAGAGAAAATTTAAAATATACGTTTTTGAATAATTAAGTTACATTTATACTTAAGATCCACTTTCTAATGAAATAAAAATTCTTTCATGTGTGTCGCATTTAGTACTTTTATTACACAATTATTTGCAAATTAAACTTTTTGAAAGTCTTTCAATTTTACCCTTAACATCCCTATGTTATGTTGACAACAGTAGAATTATATAAAAATGACTCAATTCATTAATTAATAACTTTTATAATTCAATGGATAATCTATTATAAGATTACTATGTAATAATTTCGTTGTTTTGAAAGAATGTGTGTTTGCTACCATTATTTGTTAACAAAGCATTACGTCGTACAAAATGAATGCCGCTTACTATGTTATCGTGAACAATAAGGCTTTACCGTCTCACACTTGGTTGCCTTTATTTACATTCAAAGTGACGAAAAGTTTATAAAAAAATATTAACTATAAAAATAAAATGGATTCACAATTTGCATATATCTAATTGTATTATAAAAAATGTGTTAATAACTGTTTAATATGTTTATCAACTTATTTGGCACGTATAAAGTTACAGACAAAGAGAATCATAATTACGCCCCACAACGGTCGGTCATTAACGAGAGTAAACACTCTCTTGTTTTTATTTGACGTAGTCCATTGAAACGTTTCGCTCGAAACGGAACAGAATTATTGTAAAGCTTTATTATTTTTTCAGTTTGCATTTCTTGTTGAAAAATTTAGTGTTTTGATTCAAGTGTTTGGTCGAGGGCTTCCAACTCGAGCACGTAGGTGAACGGCACGGTGTGCACAGCGAGCAGTCTGCCCGATGAGCCGTAGCGCGGCGGTCCTGCCGTCACGGGTTCTCTTCTTTTTGCATCTTCTACCAGCAACTTCTATTGTGATCAGTGCATGTGACTATTATAAAGTGCAGTAGTGCCTTTTATCGTAGATTTTTCCAAAAATATTTTTTTATAGTATCGGTGAAGTGCAATTTAAATTTTGTTCTGGGTTTGTGATGTTTGATTGACTGTGTCGGAACTTAATGAGTGATCCTGATGAAGCGGTCGACGTGGGTGGACGTGGAAACCGGCAGCCGGCTCGGCTGCAACGGCGAGATTTTCTGGAGCGAATGTGCGGAATGCGACTGCGCTTATTGCAACCCTAACTACGTTTGTGTCTGCAGTGATAAGGTAAACTTATCAACTATTTGTGCTTAAATAATATATCGAAATAAATCAAATCGAACTTTTTATTTATTTATAAATCTTAACATTACTACTTAAATCAAATATTCAAATTATGTGCGTTATGAATATTTTTAAACTCCACGGTTATCATTTGGTTGCCCGCATTGTATACTTGATGATAAGGCTTCAGCAAATATTTAAATATTCGGAGGAATCAAGTTCCATTAAACCTTTCCTAGGGAATTTGTCGGAATTTTTATCTTATTTGATTTGAACTTAATGCAAGGTGATGTTTCATGGAGCTCAGTAAATTAGATAAAGTTTCATAATTACTGTTTCACAACGAAGTCGTAACCGCAAAGGCAGATAGCTCTGTTTACCTGTAGGTTGTATCTTTTTATCTCCTCGTTGGAAAGCAGATATAAAAATATATTTAAAATATACAAATATATTTTAATAGTCTCTGTAGACGCGCTTTTTGGTATTGTTGAGTTGTGATGCCTAAACACAGGACAGATACTGTTTACGGTTTATTTATCTATTTAATTATAAAAAGAAGTAAATTCTATATTTATTAGTAGTCTCATTAACGTAGTAATATGGGATTTATTCATACTCAAAGAAACAAAATATTTAACATTTTCATTTCCTCGTTCTGGTAATGAGGCAAAGCGCGGTGTTTAGTTTCGCTACTTAACAGGAAATGCGTCCAGAATAGGGCGGAAAGTGAGGAACGGGATGTCTTTATTGGGAACAGAATATCTTAACACTAAGTTCCCAGGTTCTGTCTGCCTAAGTACGGAATACAGCGTGAAACTAAAAAAAACAATATTCAAATAAGTAAGTACTTATAAAAATATACTTATAAATTCGAAGAGTTACTTACCACATGTCTAATCTTTTATAGGTGAAGTTGTTGTGAAATATGCTGTTTAGCCATATTTACTTATAAGGTTAAAACGGGTTGATATTCAAACCATTCGTCTAAAATAACGAAGCTCGATTGTCACTTCAAACTCCCACGTTAAAAATTTTATTCAAAAATATTCATTTTCAATTTCAAACAATTAAGACAGAGTTTTTAAAGTTGAAAATTTGAATGAAGATAGGGTATAATTTTATCCGCAGGCTAAAAACTACTAATGAGGGCCTTTGAGATGATCCCTCGGTCGGTATAGGTATGCAGATATGCTTTACTTTTTACACCGTAAGTAAGACGCCTCTCAAACACGAACTCTGCTAGGGTTCTTTGTCGTGTTTCAAAAGCGATCTAGTGTTTTATTAGATCAAAACTTTTAAAAACATTTATTTATAATACTTTCTACTTTTCTATAGTAATACTATTCCCAAAATCAAATCCCATGTGTAGAAATGTTTACAATTTATATATTTTCGTTTTCATAAATAAAGAACTCCACTACCAGACACTCTACATCTCTCTCTATAATGTAAATAAACAGAGAGTTACAACAGAGTAACCTTACGACTTTAACCAATGCTGCAATATAGCAGAAAATGAGAGAAGAGAGAAACACGTAACTGATTTTCTGTGTCCCAAAATTTGTGTATATACAGTAGTAGTAGTATAGATATGTTTTTTTTTTAAATGTTAAACCATTTTGACCCAACATTGTCGTAAAAATGTAAAAAAAATATATTTCTTTTTAATTATAATGCAATTTTCTCCACTGTCCTCTTTCAATTACCAAACTTTTACTACTGCACTCGTAACTCTAATTATATATTGTATTGTGTGCTTAAATTGGGACACTAACATTTTAAGCATCTCTGCGATACCTTGAGTCAACCCTTTGAAAAATCTTCAGTTTTGAATGGAAGCCGTCACAAAATGGCGTCTAGCCTCATCCGCCTGTGTCGCACAATAGTGCTTATTTCACAAAGAAAGTGAAACTTTATACGGGTTTTTTCTACCTAGCGCTTTGTCTAAAAGCACTCGACAACGGAATTTCTACCCGCATCTTTACTGGGAAGCACTAACTTATATTGTTTACAGATTAACGAGCTCCTATAACGGCTTCCGAAGACAATTCAATTTATTGATATAATCGAACAGTAAATTTTTTAGCTTGCTGTAGTTCTCGTGAAATCAATAAAACTGTTGTAGTTATATGACTAATGCAAGGTTTAATATTATTAAAAACGTTAAAATATATAATCATAAAAAAAATAAGCTGGTGGAAAGTGGTGGAACTCAATACTGGGATTTTGCCTTAGTGCGAAAGCGAAGAAATGAAAATACTAATAAATAATATTCTCTCAAATGATGATCGAACCCACAAACGTCGCGTTACAGTCACACTATTGAGCGCCTACGCCGCGGCGGCTTCTAAAATATATAATGTTATTTCGTAATGGCCTTAATTATCAACCCATATAATTTTAATGACCAAGATCCGTTACAAAATGCATATTTAAGAGATTTTTCTGAAACCTCACAACTGCTTTTGTTTACGGTAAAAATAAACGATCATTACTTATTTTATAATTATGAAGCCAAATCATTTTATATGATAAATAAATAAATCTGAGGCCAGTTGTGGCGCAGGGGCACAAAGTGTGACTGTAAATCGTCTCCAGAATTCGGCAGAAAGTTCCCTAACACTAGGTTCCCTCTGCCTACCCTGTTGTGTGCGGGATTTTATATGATGGAAATAACATAAATTTAAAGACAATAACTTACAAAGTAAATACAATAAGTAAATTTTAATTTGGTTTTAGTTAAGATTGAACAACGATCAACGTTCCGTTGGTATGACGCGTACGGTCAAATCGTAACGTTTTCCGATTTCTATCAGCCATATTACCATATGTCGGCCGGCCTTTCACACCACTAGATTGGATAACTCACGCGAATTCGTATGGCACCAGTTTATACGTTTGTACTACATTGAAGCCAGTCGTGGCGCAGGGGCACAAGGTGTGACTGTAAAACCGACTGGTTGTGGGTTCGATCCCCACTCGAAGAGATGAAATATTTACTTAAATTTATATTTCCATTTCTTCTTCGCTCTGGAGGTTAGGTCGACAAGCGCGGCGTTGAGTTCTGCCACTCAACACGCAATGCCAGAGTTCGACAGAAAGTGAGGAACGGAACGTGTTTTAACACTAGGTTCCCTCTGCCTACCCTGCAGTGTGCGGGATATAGCGTGAAGATGATTTATTTATTTTATTTATTTACTATATTTTATTTTGATTATCTCAGGAGTGATCGATATCACATGCAGCCCGATGGCTGCTTTGATTTGAATTTGAATTTTATGACTGCACTTGTAACTCTAATTACATATTGCATTGTGTGTTAAAATTGGGACACTAACATTTTAAGCATCTCTGCGATACCTTGAGTCAACCCTTTTAAATCTTGAGTCTTGACTGGAAGCGACTGGAAGTCACAAAAATGATAAATTCCTCATTTTCTGGAGGCATTGCGTGTTGAGTGGCAGAACTCAACGCAGCGCATCTATTACTAAATGGCATTGTATTTATTTATTTCTGATCTGATCAGAACTACGATCTTTAAAAAAAGCTTTGGAGTTAGGCTTGCTTTTTATTTTTAAAGCAGCAGAACAAAAAAATTAAAGGACATTAGTGCATTCAGACCACAAAGTGAATTATAAAGGTCATACACTAAAAATAATCATATAATTTCGTTTTATTATTTAATTTAATTACATCAAAAACCAAAAATTTAACCTTAAACTAAAACAAGGAAATTCGTTTATTGGTGTAGAATGTTAAAGTTATAATAATATTATTTTAACACGGTACCTACTTAATTCATTAGTTTTCCTTGAACGTGCATCGGATGGACTTGTTTACGTTGTTATTTAGAAAAGTGCTTAATTTAATTGTGTTGTTTTTGTCGATATTTATTAGTAATTTTGATTTAAAAGTGCTTAAAAATGTTAATACTAAGACTGTGTAGAGTACGTTGACATAAGTACCTATATAATATATAAATTCAAGTTTATTTTAATAACAAAATCGACTTTTGAATTCATTTTCATTGTAAAACGACAAAATATATGTCAAAAGCTTATCAAAAAACACGTTTCCGTTGCATCTCGTGTCATCATATTATATCTCGGTTAATTTAGATCGTGCCAAAACATATTCCATTATTTTTGCGGTTTAGTTTATATTATATTATATTTGTCCATTCATTCATTCTTTATCTATCTTTGCATTTGTTTAAATATTACAAAGGTGCAAGGTGCGTGACGTAGTGGTGTTATAAAATCAAATCAGCGTGTTACCTACTGCCGCTATCACAATTGTATTGACCTTCGCTTCGTTTCGTATTACTTACACCGGAGACCGGAGTTTGTATGTGTGTTAAATTTTGGGTTGAGATTTTTAATTAGTATAATTAATAACTATAAGTATATTTACTTACACTTACTTCAAAATCCAAAAAAGAAACGAAACTAGACTATAAGCAAAGTGTAATTATTAATTACATATTGTTTTTAGTTATATAAATTAACTTATAACGTCGTTAAAAGTTTTCTAAAGTCTTAATGTCACAATAATATTCATTAATTTTTGTATATCTATAACTCACTATATAACCATAGGGACAAATATAATAAACTTTAAATAGTTATACTGGTATAATTGGTGCAGCGACATAGTGTCAAACCATAAATATGACAGTTGTGGATTGGATTCCTTCTCAGGGGAAGGAATGGTTTTCATTTCCTCGTTCTAGATAAAGCGCAGCATTGGATTACGCCTTACTACGCTCGACACGTAAAGTCTCAAAATTCGGACGGTGCGTGTGAAACGGAGTAATTCAACACTAGGGCCTTTCTGCTAACCCTGCTATGCATATAGCATATGCATACGTAAAACTAAAAAAGATAATTATTAAACAATAGACAATATGGTAATTTCCGTCAAAAACGCGTTAAAATCCTAATAACAGTCTGAGCACGGCTGCTATGTAAATAATAGGTGCTAAATGCTGAACGTCCGTTTTGTATACCGCAATTAACACTACTAAATTCTCATTATTACTAGTATTACACGTCTTAAACAATGATGTTTTTGATAAATGAACAAAGTATTTTTTAACAATTTTATATTTTTAAATTTTATGTTGAAACCCTAATGTTATTGATAGTTATACATACATGCATATATATTTTAAAATATCGGTTCCTTTTTTGATAAGAGAATCCATTACCTTGACGAATCGTGATTAATTTCGATTAATCTTCTAGTCACCTCATGTCCCCATTTTTTAGTTGATGCCCAGGTCATTGTCCCAGAGGCACTTAACAAGATTGCTTCTAGCTCCCGCTGCGGCTCAACTCGTTTCAAGTGGTTGCCCTAAGGGTTATGCTTGCAGCTATCGTTATATGCATATCTAGGTTTAATTTATTTATTATCTTAATGTAAAACTATTATAGATCTTTCTGTAATGTAAACGCGTAAAATTTATGTCATAATTTATAAATAAAGGTTTATAATCTATATAGCAATATAGATTATAAACCTTTATTAGCCAGTCGTCGTGTAGGGGCAAAAGTGTGTGACTGTAAACGCAATAGGTTGCGAGTTCGATTCCCATATTTAATATTTCCATTTATTCACTCTGGTGTCGAGGCAAAGCACGCACCTGCAAGCGGAAGTGAAGCGTGGCGGCGTGAAGCGGAGTGTTTTAACACTAAGCTCCCTCTGCTTATCCTTCTACATGCAAGATACAGCGTGAAGCCGAAAAAAAATATTTGAATGTGTACTTATGTACACATGTCAGAAGTTAGATTTCTTAGGCGTAACAAGATAAAAACCTTTCGAAATAATTTATCCTTTGCGTTATCATGTTTGTAAAGAAAGCGACACGAATAATATAAAAAATATATATATTGAAAGAAAGTTTTATTATAACGCATTATCTACTTAAATAAATTTTATTTAAATATCATAAAAATGTATGTGTATACATATATTTAAAAAAAACAAAAATGTTGACTCATGTCGTTTGTAGACAATTACATAGTGTCGGCTTTTCGTGACGACGTGCGTGCGCGTCGTAAATACTTACTCATATTTTTTCCCTAACGTATCAAAAGAGGTATAACTTTAAAAAACATTTATTAAAAATAATAGGTTATAGGTTATAGAGGCCAGTCGTGGCGTAGGCGCAAAAAGTGAGACTGTAACACCGACTGCTTGTGGATTCGATCCCCACTCGAGGAGATAAGATATTAACTTAAATTTATATTTCCATTTCTTCACCCTGATGCCGAGGCAAAGCGCGGCGTTGAGTTCTGCCACTCAACAACGCAATGCCTCCAAATCAGTAGAAAGTGGGGAACGGAGTGTCTTAACACTAGGTCTCTGCTGTGTGCGTGAATACAACGTGAAACTGATTTATGATTTAATAGGTTATAGGAAAGTTTATTCTTTAGTCACGTACATTTTACCACATTTTTCCACAACCCATCAATTAAAGAAAGAAAGGTTAAATACTTAATTTGCTTCTTCGTATCAACCTTTATGAAGGCAAGTGAAAGTTCCGTAAGACTAAAATCCGTGTGCGATGTGAATTACTAATGATTTTAATATTTATGTTATGTAAATAATATGGCGCTTTATGTGTCAACTTACAAAATGAATTGTAATAGATACAACTTTGCCAAGTTTCTATATATTAGGCAGAGGCACAAGCGTACGACTGTAAACGGAACTGGTTGTGGGATCTATTCCCATCCGGGGGATTGAAATATTTAATATCTTATTTATTTCCTCGCTAAGGTGATGAAGCAAAGTGTGGCGTTGAATTCCTCCATTCAACATTCAATTGCTCAAGAATTATGCGGAAAGTGCGGAACGGAGGTGTCTTCTGACTATCCTGCTATATGCGAGATATAGCATGAAGCTAAAGAAAACGAATAAAAAAATTGTCTGAGTAAATTAAAGAACAGTACCTATCGAGAACGTATAACTAGTTTTTTGACTTTGACTTTTTGACATTATTTGATATTTAGTAGTTTGCAATTTAACAAATTTATGTATTAGTAATGTACAAACTATTTATTACATAGGTATGTAATACCTACACTTTTAATTATACTATTCACATTCACAAAACATATAAATATAACTTACTAAAATATATTTTAGTATGCATTATGCAGGCGGCTATTCAGAATTTCTTCTTGACAAACAAGGGTCCATGTTTTCACTTCCATCGATCACGCTCGTATCTAAACCCTCTTCCTGTACTTATTTATTCACGACGCAAGGTCAATATTGTAACTGTCGGGAACCTGATGAATCATAATAAACTTTACGTTAGGTGACTCATAACATATGGCACTTATGCATATTTACACATAGATTTTATTCCAGAAAGTTATGATTAGTTTATTAATACTTTCAATAAATTCTTATTTGCTTATCGATTAGTTTAAACTTTTACAAGTAAAGTCGAACTCTTTTGCTACACTTACTATCTAAAAATACGATGTACTATATAAAAATACGTTGCAAATAAAAAAAAATATTACGTATCTAAAAAAGCAAAAAAAACAAAAACACTATAAAATTACAAAACCATAAATGTTTCATGGAACCATTGCAAGCTTCCACATGTTTTTTTCCCGATTTCTAATAGTCACTATATAAATGGCGGTAAATTCGATGGCTTCCCAAGGAAAACATTTTCCGTACAGAACACAATAGGTAACGGTGTCGCCTGCGTGGTGAACCGCATTACCACAGGCTTTTAGTCCCATTGTTTACGACGTGTCAATCTGTGTGAAAGACACGCTCCAATGGACGCTGCTTAAGCGTTTAATGCAATAATGGCTAATAGTGTTTAACGTAAAAATTTAAAATTTAAATTAAATCAGCTTCACGCTGTATCCCGTGTACAGCAGGGTAGGTAGAGGGAACCTAGTGTTAAGACACCCTGTTTCCCACGCACCACCGAATTCTGGAGGCAGTACTTGTCGTATTATGAGACTTTCTTACGATATCGATTTTATAATTAAAAATCGAAATTAAAATTAATTAGCCTAGTAAAATTGGGACAGGACGATGTATTTAGGAATACGAGTATATCATGAATGAAAAATCAATTTCGTATATCAACTGGGTTTTTTAGTTCAAAGTCGATCAGGACCAATTTTAAAAAACATGTCGCTTAAGAATTTCTACGTATTGTTTCGAGTTCTAGACGGTGAAAGTATTTTCGTTAGTTACGAACTACATATATAGATATGTTGTTTTTATACATACGATTGTATATGTCTCTGTCTACTCTACAATTCAGAAAACAGCGCTATTCTCGTTTTTTATTTACATATACATTTTTTATTTAAAAAAATATTTTAAATGAACGTGTAAGTGATTATTATTAGAGTTTATCTATAGCATAATATCTATTAAGTTAGCTATTATTACGTGATATTTCGCAAAACTAAATAATAAGACCGTGGGAGGCAAACAGTCGATGTTATCACTCCACATAGAAATTGGATCTCATTGTAGCCACCATTCCGAGAACGTCATTCTTCGTATTATTTGTTGTATGGTCTTCTTACTCATCCATCTTGGTTTACAGGATACAGGTATAATAAGAATTTACTTCATAATATTGCTTCGTAAAAAGTATCTTATTTTGTTTTTCTATTATTACTTAAATAAGAATAAAATCTTAATTCAGATATAGAAAAATAACATAACCACAAATGTTTTTTTTAAATTCTTACGTAAAATGTTCCACTATTTATCAGATATTCTACCGGTTAGAGAAAGTGTCTTAGAGACATCACGCATGACAAGTCGTAGTTTAGCTCTTTTATTATCTTTATTTAATATCTCATCTTTATTTGCAGACCTTACTATAATTAGGGCAATCATCCTCGGAGTACATAACAATTTCAAATATCTCTCTTTAAAATCGTCTCAATTTAGAGTTTTAGTACAGTCTACATTTTAGTCTTCATAAATTTCTTTGTTCCCAATAACTCATAACTGTATAGTTGCATCACAAAAGCATGTGACGCAACGACGTATGTACCTAAGAGGTGGCTGTAGCATGGTAATTAGTAAACGTAATTTGTTTACTATTACAATACTTAAACTAAGGAGCTCCATACGGCAGCCGGTGACGTATAGTTAAGTTAACTCAAATGTTACCTTATCGCTGTGTACCTAACCTAATACCTAGTGATTGCGTCCTCGTACTAATTGTTATGAATATTTAAGCGAGTTTCACATTTAGAGATTATGTCATTTATATTCACTTATTGGAAGTTTTTTTTTTAATCTTCGTTTTGTAGAGGCCAGTCGTGGCGCAGGGGCACAATGTGTGACTGTAAACGTGACTGGTTGTAGATTCGATACCCACTCGAGGAAATTAAATATTTATGCAAATTTATATTATCATTACTTCGCTCTGGTGTCGAGTTCTTATTCTGTTCTCTTCTGTTCAACACTCAATGTCTCGAGAATTCGGTGGAAAGTGAGGAACGCAGTGCCTTAACACTAGGTTCCTTCCGCCTATCCTGCCGTTTGCGTGAAGCTGATAAAAAAAACATAAAAATCACGATTTTTTTGACGTATACTAATTTTTTTATATTTTTATAAACTTCGTATTGTAACATTTAGTGAACTATCACGATTAAGTTAGGTATAAACAATTTCAATCTTCCAATTTAGAATAGACGATACGAATACGATATACGAATTTATTTTGAAGGTCGTTCTAAGTTTCTACTGTCCCACTTCCTGGCATTCGCGAAGAACCGGTTATTCAGATAGGGGTTTCTCGTTGCGTTGCAAGTTTCGTCGCAAAACGGTACGGTCTCAGCGATCATCCAGGTCAACGCAATTAAATCTCGAGAAATTAAATATACTACTAAACTAAGATTCACTTTATTACGTATAAGCTTCTTGATTATAACCGCTAAATATTAGACGAATTGGCCATTTTGTAATTTTATAACTACAAAAATGTACAAGTTACGTGAAATTTATGCAACAAACGTTAACTCATCTGTATGTATTATATATTTTTGAAAATTCCAAATTTTCTTTTGCATAATATTACATCTTCTATTTTAATTTATTCAAAATATTTTGTAATTTTATTAATAAATAGATTACATTTTAAAACGATAATTAAAATTTCAAAATAATAATATAATGTAGTAAATATAAGTTTATTATTAAGAAACTCAATATTACTTAATATTATAGCACATTAACTTATATACATAGCACATAACTTCTAACATTAATGGGAAAAGATGAACATGCAAGTGTATGAATTTAATATAAAAAAGTGATAGTAAATTGATCCAAAAAATGGCGTCTCTTGAGGCTGCTGAAGATTCAGAAGAAGATGTGACCTTAAGACCACATATTGTACATAAAATAAACTCACGCTACATATACAAACGACATGCAAGGATAATGAATTTTAATATAAAATGGGTCCAAGTTATGGAAGAACTGTCATGGCGCTTGAAATCTGTGAGTAAGCTGTCCTTGCAGCTTGTGTGTTTGTGATAAACATATAATAACACAATTTGTGACTAACCTATTTTAATTATCTATAATAAATAAATTAATAATAAACTTAATGTGGATTAACTATTACTGACATCCGTGTGCTTGAACTTGTTTCATGATTTTGGGATATTTGTTTTTATATTGCTATATCGCATGTATCATTTCTTTCAAAAATACTAAATTCTTAAAAATGTGTGTAGGTAAATTTAAAATTCTCCCAAAATGGGAAAAAAATAATGAATTATTTTTTTTTCTTACATAAAATAATGATTTTTTTATCTAACTGCTGTATCCCTCCCATAGAAGGGTAAGCAGAGGGAACCTGGGAGACTTAACCCATTAAGATAATTCCGTTCCTCACTTTCCGCTGAATTCTGGTGTCATTGCGTGTTAAGTGGCCGATTTTTTTTGTGCGCTTTGCCTCGTTACCAATAAAATATTTAATTTCCTTGAGTAAGAGAATCGAACCCACAACTTAACGCGTTTACATTTGCATGCTTGTGGCCCTGCGTCACGACTGTCATCTATAATAAATATATAATTTATATTTATAATTACTTTGCTCTGGTTACACCAAGTGTGGCGTTTGGTTCCGCCATCTAACACGCAAACAGTCTAAATGTGTGGAAAGTATAAAACAGAGTCATTTACCACTAGGTTTAGTTTTCTTACGTCGCTAAATTATCCTAATTTAGTAGAGTATGTTTTGTATTTTATTATGTTGAATTGCATATAACGAATGCTATTCACTTATTTTATTTTTCTTGTAACGTATACATATATTTTACAGTTTGTCAATAATTAATGATCATTAGGGTTTTTAGATATCTAAAGGCTTTTTTTATATTAAGGTTTTTTCTTTTTAGAAATTTGTTTTTTTTTTATTTTGGCACTTAGGTAGGTACTACACCGCACTATTAAATCTATTTGAGAGTAGAGTGTCTTATATTTATAATATTTAATCGTTAGTAATAATATAAAATATCTATGTGTAATAAAGATCGCGAACTTTGTTCATTTGAATCAATTGCGACAAATAGATGTGTGATTTTTTTTAAAGCAGTACCTTGTTGTGGTCGTATTAAAAATAAAACAGTTTAATGTCAGCGTATACCAACCGCAACACTTGCACAAACGGAAGCACGTACCTACGCCGTTTATATATATTTTATCTCATGTTATACCCGTAAATATGGAAGAATAAAATTGATATACTCATCATCATTATTGATATTATCGTTCTTGTCTTCCTCTCGCTGCAGTTGCATCAGGACAAAATGCGCAGTTTAGGTTCAAAGGACATTGAGAAAAAATACATTTTATTTACATTTTCACACTTTAGACAGGTTCGCAAAATGCAGTTATTTTGTGATATTATAATAATTTAGTTAGTACCTATTAGAAAGAATCGAAACTTATTTATATTATTTGCATATATTTTTAAATACTTATTTATTTAAATGTACCTAATGAAGAATACATAATTTATTACAATCACAAGATCACAAAAAATATGTTTTTTAAGGCTGTGAGAAATTTGATACGTAGTAATTTATGTTGTAGCTAATGGAGCGTTAATCTTAAAGCGTTTGTTTTCTTAACAAGTAACAACAGCATTAGACTTGTTTAGATTTTGAAAAATAAAGTAAAAGACATGTTACATCCTTTTATAGTTCTAAGAATAACATTTACACGTGTTTTAGACGTATGTATGTACTAAAATAATAAATTATTTAGGTATGCGGAAGTATACTATACACCGCACATATTTTTTTGTTCTTCTCGACGTGGTCAATGATTTTGATATTAGAAAATCTTATCGCTTCACGTTTAAAATTAAAATTAATAAATTGAGTTTTTATTTCTTTAATAAATAATTGTATATGTCTTTGTTAAATATATTGCAAGTAAATGCTATGATTGCTTCAACTTCTCAATAAATAAGCTCGAATAACAGATCTCAGCAGATTGGAACTGTGCCACCTTTAATGGTATCTCTGTTACTCCACAAAATACCCGTCTTGAGCGTTTGAGTTTCAAATACGGTGTGAAGAATTTAGGTTCTGCGAACACTTTTTGTCATCATCAACCAAGACTAAGAAATTACAACATTTTAAGGGAAATATCTGGTTACTTAAATCGTATTAGGATATTGGTTTGAATAGTTCTTGAAACCTTTTAATATTGTAGATATTTTTTTTTATGTTTATAAGTTTTTTTTCTTGAACATAATAACGATTGAACACATACTAAATATATGTAGAGAATCGAAATATCTCTAAGTTAAAAAAATTAAATTAACACGCAATGCCTTCACAATTCGACTGAAAATGGAGAACGGAAGTGTCTCAAAGGCTAGGTAGGCCAGGTAAGGTAGTGTTTTAACACTAAGTTCCAAGGTTCCCACTGCCTATCCTGTCATGTGCGGCAGCGTATTTTAGATATCTGTTAAAAAAAACAACAAATGGTTCGTGAACTAAATAGCATTCTTTACTTTTCATTCTTTAATAGTCATTGAGAAACTAAATGTCTTTTATATACACTGTTGCGTGAGTTAAAACATTAGTATAGTTAATACGGAATATTTTAATAACTCGAAGATAATTTTATTAATAATAATCAATATACATACATACCTTTCACATTCAATGACTCTAGTAACGTATTAGAGTACCATACAGCGTCTATTACTTGGTAGTGAAGTGTAGCGGTCCTTAACGGGAGCCTGTGCCAGTTGCGGAATCAGTTACACAACTGTTCTCCCGTTTTTGCGACTCCCGATTGCAAGAGAACTATGGTTCATAGTTCGACTGGAGCAAATTTCTTGCTATTAGAGTTTCTTCGCTGTTATATTGACTTTTAATAATAGCATTTAATGCTATTATAGAGCTAAGAAATGAAAATATAAAATATTTTATTTCCTCAAGTGGGAATTAAAATATTTGTGGGATTGGACCCACAACCTGTCGTGTTTACAATCCCACCCTTGACACCTGCGCCACGACTGGCCTCTAGTTATTCTTTGTGAGGCTATTTGTATTTACCAGCCGCCGGATAAAATGTATTTTATTAATGCCAAAAATGGTGTTTGGCATTAATAAAATAACGATATATATTAAGGATTCGATACGTACTCGAGACGACTCTAAATATAGGTTAAAATGAGAAGCATTTCTTCAGTCGCCTTAGTTACACCATGATAACTTAATGTTATATTGTTTATGTGAATTGCTTATAACATTTAATTGTATTATTACCGATTCTTTTTTTTCTGCAACTTTTTTTAAAGAAAAAAAGATTAAATAATTGGGTTGATATACATACGTGTTTTTAAGTATGCAGAATTTAAAGTGACTCGTCATCTAGACGCTGTACCATATTACATTAGAAAAACCCGGCCAAGTGCTTGTCACTCTCGTCCACTAAGGGCGAGGGCCAACTTAAGTTGGCGGTCTATGTTATACCTATAAATGAGGCCGTCGTGGCCCAGGGTGTGCGCACACAGGTGTGACTGTAACGCAATGATTGTGGGTTCGATCCCCACTCGAGGGAATTAATTATTATTTCTTAATATCTTCATTTCTTCGTTCTGGCACCAAAGCAAAAGCGCAGTATTTAGTTCCGCCACTCAACATCTTTTGAATGCGTTGACTTCGAAAGTATTTTTGTGATCCAATAGTCCTTTGGATTGTAGTGTGACTACAGATTTTAGTGGCCTTTGTAGATCTAGACTTTATGGGACCCTAAAAATTGAATTGAGACGCCCTGCTAATAAATAAAATTAGAATGAATTCTATAAATTATTGAATAAAATTGGCTTTAATATTAGCTGTAATTTATAATTTTTTGTTTTCTCGAGACTATTTAATAACGAAATACGTTACAATATATTTCTTCATAATTTACGAATTTACGATTGCGCGAGCGCAGCCGACGCGACGTGCGGCAATTGAGGGTACAATATGGTCAATCAGTTCAAGTGCGCAAGTCTGTTGGGGTCAGGGCTTAATGTCACGTTTGTAATATACTTATTATTTTAAAATCAATACAGATTTAAATTGTTTTTTTTTTTGGTATCAATAAGCAATTATGACAAATTTATTTTCTGTTCCCACGTTCTATTACGTACATAACTTGGAGTCTTTCATTCAACCTACAATAAGAACGTAGCACGTGCTTTTTTCTTACAAATATCCATGCCAAACAAGAGCCGCGCCAGATGTTTCAAAAGCAAAAAAAAACTAACAATCCTCTCAGATTTGAACTGCCGTTGAGTTGAATAGTATAGAAGTTAGTATAGAATATGAAGAGTTTCTGTCCTGTCCCCAGCGACTACGGAACTCTCGGCAGGTGTGTCTCCACTACACGTGTAGTCACGCACACAAGCATCGATAAATACAACGTGCTTAGTCTATAACGCTGTATGCAGCACGTTCGCCCTTTGTAATAAAAGCAACGAACACGGCTGGAACAGTGCTCTACTTCGTAAAAGTAGCTAGCGGACCACCCTTACTCTCGTACTAATAAACCCTTACTAATAAACTCGTGTTATTATTATTTTGGTGCAATAAGTAAATTGTATTGGCACATATGGCGCATGATTAATGATATTCTATATTTTAATAATACAATTTATTTTGAGAATACAACATAAATATTAATGTGATAAAGATGTAATATCATAAGGATTTTTATCTCAATATTTTTACGTACTACGCTGAAGATAATAATAGTTATTTTTTTTATTTTCAATTTCAATCATTTCATTCATCAACAAAAAATTATGTGCTGCATGCTCCAAAAGTTGAGTAGAGTCAACATAAGTCTTATGATTATCTTGAGTCGATGTAGCTGACTTATTTAATATTTATAAAATTTAAAATGCTATTCCTTTTTAATATTTTTAAAATATACAAAAACTTCATTTGCTAAATAATACACAAAGAGCATCCGTCAAGTCGATTGCACATCTGTAAAGCGGAGGCAGCAAGTTTTTTTACAGTCCCAACGTATTCCCGCGCCCCTTCACATCCCAGGCCATCAGTTCCTTATTCTTACTATCAAAGGTACACGGCCTTCTCCATGTGCTCCGTTTACGTTAATACACGAGAATTTTATTTGAAAAGTTATGTTTTTTTTAACTGTGTATATTCTGTGTGATATTCGTGCATTTTGAAATTATTTTTACGTTATGGAGACCATAAATGTTGTTTTAAAAACGGGTTACAAGATTGTGAAGGATTTTTCAGAGCCGAATAAAGTTGTAAGTAGCCATAGTCCTTGTCTTAACCTAATAAATTGAATGGTTAACAAAATAATAATAATTGACGTACGAGAAGTATTATTAGGTTAATATAGCAGTTACAAATTAAGTGTCATACAAACAACATCTCAATTGTAATACTTAAATACTTTAATCGGTTTATAATCTATATACCGTTTATTTACACCAAATTATATATCGTGCGTGAAAGTTACACAAAAACAGAACCCCAACGGTAAAATAACGGAAATTATAATCATAACTTCATTGAAGCACCAATTTAACATGAAACATTAAGGTTAAAGTGAGTTCCTTAATTAAACGGTGTTAATTAAAACATGATACGACGTATCACAACATACACAAAAAAATATTGTACTTTTTAGTTAATATTAAATTTTCATGATTAATATTTTAGTTACATGACCGATCTTTACTAAAAATTACTTTACTATGAATAATAATAAAAAATTGAAAATATTCTTTAATTTTAGTAATTGCCATTTTGAACAAAGCAAAGAAACTCTCGTTGATTGCAAAATCGGTCAATCACTAGTAGGTATAAGCTGCTTATCTGTCAAGAACGTCAAAATGAAATGAAAATTTAAATTATTTATAATAATTTTACAGTTACGTTTTAGCACATTTCCTTATGTTATAAGCGTACAATTTAAACTTACTTTTGATACAATATTTAAAATATCAATAAAACCCCTTAGCTATTCTTATTTAGATAATAGGAACCTATTGTCAAAATTTTCAAACCTCTAAAATCCATTTCTTATTAACAGTTAATATTTAAAAGTGTTTCTACCTTTCAAACACAGACCTTTTGTTCATGGTATGAAGGAAAACTTATTTTAGCAAAACTTTGCTTCATAGATGGAAACGTCAGGAGGGTCAGAGAGCTCTGGTGGAGAAGACGCAGAGGCGCGACGGTCACGACGTGGCCACGTGTTAGCCGAGCTTTTGCAGACTGAGAGGGTTTATGTTCAAGAACTTGGCTCTATATTAAATGTGAGTACCTAATAAAAATACATTTTTTATTAAAAGAGCCATTTATGAATAATAGACTTACATCTTTTGTGAACTCAAATATATATATTTTGTCAATCCATTAACAGGAAGACTAAATTGACTTGTTCATTATATTACAATGACCGAACCAATAGTGAATATTTGAATTTGAAATTTATTTAATTGCATGGATGAATCGTTTGTGTGTGTGTATTACTATTGTATTCATTTGATGCAACCATTTATTTGTTTCATTATTATTTATACTTTGTTTTAAAACTAGACGCGTTCCACTCCATTTAATAGCTCGTCGAACGATATCTCCCATAAGTTACGCGCTCTGAAAACTAAATATGCCAGTACATCAGAAGAAGCGCATGGTTAACATATGTAACAACATACAGTGGGCTGTTACGGACCATCTGACATCTCCCAAGGCACATACGTCTGATGCATTCGATACGCAGCACGCAAGCTAGTGCGCGAAGTCAGCCAGCGGAACATAATGCATTTTACACATTTGCCAATTGTTCGCCAGTGCAGGTTCTACGTCGCGTGTTGCACCTCACGCCGCTCTGCAACATGAAGCATGGGAAATATGACCTCTATAAGTCATCAGCGAATATCAGTGTCGGCACATCCTACTCTTGGTATTATAGGAAGAACAATTCGACAACCAAGAACAAACGATTGACACGTTCTGCTTCCGACTCTACCCTTTTCAGCGATTATAACAATCAAATAAGTCTTTTTGAAAGTGAAAAACTAGCAAAAAATAAACAGTGCAAGAAATCTGCAAGTGACATCGGTAAAAATAGTCGTGTTAAGTGCCGCCCGCGACATATCAAACCTGTTCATATGGAACCATTTACTGGAAATTTCTTTTACGGCAAAACATTGCCGGGTTATGAGGACATACGAAAATCGGAAGAAAAAATAGTTTACTTAGCGGATTCAGATGTAATTACAGTTTCTGAAGACTATACAACTGAATCAGTGGCGACGGTGCCGACTACTGTTGACCCACCAGAAATTGTTAAAAACCCTCTTTATGGTTGTCGTGATACTGATATCCAAATTTTGACACCTGAGTATTCTACAGAGACTACAATAACTAAAGATTCTCAGTTGCTTTCTAACAGTTGCACTGAACTTAGAAAAACAATGAACAGCTCTGATGATGATATTCTAGTTTCTTTACAAAAGGATTATAAAAAGATTATGAAGGAATGGAATAGTACCATTAAAGAACATTATTCTACAAATACTTACTCTCAAAAAAGTTCCTCAATATGCAGGAGAAGTAATGCGGATAGTTTTGTACGAAGCTTACATTCTACTTTATCATGTAGAAAACGATCAAAAATTTCTAAATATTGTAACTATAAATCCTATAAATATCCATATACGACTCAAAACTTCTCGAGATACCAAAATTCATATCAAACTAAAATGCAAAGCTTTGCTAAAACACATTTAACACGCAACTTTACCTCTTCTTTGCACAGCTTAAAAAGAATATTTCGTAAAGATACATTAACTCCAACTGAGGGTGAATGTTTAGAAGCTATATACAAAGACTATGAAAGGCGTTTACAGCGTTGGTGTGACACGATCAGTCATTGTTCGTCTGTGATCAATTCGGTATTTTACAAATAAATTAAAATATAAATTCAGTACTAAGAAATTTTGATTTCGTGAGAAATTTATTCAATAATATTTTTACAGGGTTATAAAGAAGAGATAGAAAAGCCCGAAAACCAGCACGTACTGCCGTCAGCTCTGGTCGGTCAAGCTGATGTGCTCTTCGGCAACTTACACGAGCTTTTTACATTCCACCAAGAAGTGTTCCTCAAAGACTTGGAGAAATCAATTTCAGCAACAGAACTCGTCGCACTTTGCTTCGTTGAAAAGGTATCCCAATATGTATAAATAGTGTATATATAGCAAAATCCTTTTTTTAGCCTAATTGTTATTATGAGACTGATAAATACAACAATTATAACAATTGCCTTTGTTAACGATAGATAATGCTGCTGACCGAAATTTAAGATCCAATAGAGCTAAAAGTCATAAAAGTTCATGTTACTCGACTACAAAATAAACTATTTTAACAATTTAAATTTATTTGCAGAGAGAAACCTTCTTCCGCCTTTACAGCTACTATTGCCAGAATATTCCACGGTCGGAAAGGCTAAGAGAGACTCTCGTAGATACACATCTATTTCTACAGGCTTGTCAGCAACGTTTAGGCCACAAGCTACCGCTTGCTGCATACCTTCTGAAACCTGTGCAAAGGATCACTAAATACCAACTACTTCTTAAGGTAATATTAATGGATATATTATGGATGTTAGATCTAGCTCCGAAGACGAAGATTTGTTATATTTTTTTATCATTATCTATTTTGTATTTTTATTACTGATACTTAATAAAGTGGAGTAATAAATGCTTTTCTCCTTGCACCGCATTTTAACATTTAAGTTTTAATTTGTCAGTCAGCCATGTAAATAAAGTTTTATAAAGCTCTAAACCTAACGTAACTTAAATATGTAACCTAAATGTTTTATATAGCTATTATATATACTTAGTATAAGAAATTATTTGTATGACAGATTTTTTATATCAATCTGTTAATCTTTTCGCAGGATCTTCTACGTTACAGCGAGTGTGGCTCTATGAGTTCAGGACTACAGCGGGCATTAGACTGCATGCTAGTAGTACTCAAATGTGTCAACGATTCTATGCATCAAATAGCTATCACGGGAGTTCCTGTAAGTATATTTCATTCCTGTAAGTATTTTGTGGCAAATAATATATTTCAAACTTTTATTATCATGGTAGTTCAAACAGTGCAACTCAATTAGATAAATAAAAATAGATATTTATACTTAGTATAAAAAAAGAAGCGAAATAACTACTAAACAATTTCAGTTCTTTGTAAAGAGTTTCAAATACTTTAGTACATTTTAATAATTCTCTTCTCTAAATATAATATACGTAAATTTTACATATAGTATGATGTCTAATATCACGAGTAAGGGAATTGTCATGTGTGATTTCTAAACAGACATTTTAAAATTATATAAATTATTTAACAGACAAAATAAAATTACAACTCCCTTTTATTTAGTCTAGAAAGGAAAATGCGTTTGCAAATTGTCTCAATTCATTATTAATCATAATGTTTGAGCACATAATACTCTGAAACATGTGACATCAACTAAAGTAAATAAATAACATACAACGGGAGACTTAATATAAAAATTAAGTCTCTTAGTTTAACTTTCCAAATGTCTATAAAGTTTTATAAGGAATATTTTTTTTAAATCATATTTTATAAAATCTATTTCATAATTTACTATATACTTATGTATTTTATATACATAAGTATATAGTAAATTATTGCAATAGCCAATTTTAAAATTGTATACGTAACAAAACAACTGTTTAAAAAAATATATCTTTGCTATTAAAATATATTCAATTTAATGAAAATGTTCTGAAAAACGTCTGTAAATTGTAATAAAACTAAAATACTAACGTTATGTTATAAAGTAAAAAATAATCATTTGAAACACAATTGGTGCACAAATAAAGTAAAAGCCAAATAATTATTTAGGGCAGATTTAATTCCCGTAAATGACGTGATTAAAAGCGCGCTATCAATTTACTTTGAAACAAAATTTATTCATTTTTTACTTGTCACATTCTAACTTAAAAGTCCACACAAACAAAGTCAGTGGCTTAGCTTATTTTATAATATTTAACTAATGGCATGTTATTATTTAAACAATTATTATTCCTAACTCAATATCATAATGTAAAAGGAATACATATGAAAAGGTAAAGAATAAAGGGGAAAAAATGGCAGATTAAAATATACTAAAGATTTAACTCCCATAAACGATACGACTAAAAACGTGCTATTAATTTACTTTGAAACAAAATTTAATTATTAAATGTTCTAACTTAAAATTCCACACAAACGAAGTCAGTGGTTTATTTATATATTTAATAATAATTAACAAACTATGTGTTATATTGAATGTGAGGCCGCGTCGTAATTCGTCAGATATTTTTCCGTATGCCGTAACGGATATCTGGTTAGTTATACGCTGAATTACTCTAATCGCTGGAACGCAATGCGAACGTGGACGTGCCAAGTGTTTGATAAATTATTTTCATTTACAATTTATCTGAACGGTATTTGGATCAAGTTGTCACTTTGAATTAGCCGCGTGATATTATTTTGAATTACGTATAGGACAATTTTAGTAAATTTGCTCTATTAAAATATGTGTACATATGTGTATCGAAAAGTTGTCATTTACTGATACTTTGAAGTTTTGAAGCAAAAATCTTTTCTCTTTTGGTACTGCCTTTAAAATTAATGGCAAGGCAGTCTTTGGAATCGGTTTATTTTTAATTGAAAAGCATCTTGTATTTCTAATTCTAGTTAAATAAAAAATATATTTCATTATAGTAAAATGATAAACTTTTGAATTAATTTTTCCATTTACAATATCACAGGTGGATTTGAGCCAGCAAGGCGAGTTGTTGTTACAAAGCTCATTCCTCGTGGTGTCTGAAAACAAACGTGACCTCCGTTTAAGGATACGGCCGAGACGTCGGCACATCTTCTTATACGAGAAGGCAATGCTGTTCTGCAAATCTGCGGCTAAGAACAGCCATAATAAAGCTACCTACCATTTTAAACATGATCTCCAAGTAAGTTAGATATTCTGAATTTTATTGATTAAAAGTGATAATTAAGACACTTTATTAAGTAGTTAGTTGTTTTTAAGATCATGCATCAGTTTCTCTACAGTTTTATAAAAATATACATAAAGAAAATAGTTCGTTATTAATTTATATTTATTCGTTCTTAATTTTTAATTTTTCTCTCATGCGTTTTATGTTTTTTTGGCAGAACTCCTCACTAACTAAAACTCAAACATTACAAATAAGTATATACATAGGTACATATTCTTCAGGTCGAATTTTAATCAAGCAACAGCGTCTGATTATAGGCAGGACTCGAATCCTTATTAAAATTATTTTCATGTTCTTGCTCTACAAACAATGTCTTACAAATTGGGCAATGCTTGAAAAACAAAGTGTCTTAACACCACGTTCCCTCTGCCTACCCTGCCTATATACGGGATACAGCATGAATCAACTTTTATGTTATAATCAAATAATATTTTTAAAAACCATTCTTCCATAGATGTCACAAATCGGCCTCACAGAATCAGTAAAGGGCGACGCTCGTAAATTCGAGGTATGGCGGCAAGGGCGGTCCGAGGTGCACACCATAACGGCCCCCAGCGTGGACGTGAAGCGCACGTGGGTCGAGCGCATCAAGCGAGTGCTGCTCGACCAGCTGAACGAGCTGAAGGGGGAACGTGTCAGGCAGTATGGTGCTCAGCATCATAGGTAAGGTGTATATGGAAAATTTTGCTTTTTTTTCTAGTAAATTTATAGTATGGAAAGTAAGTATACGACTATGAGTAATGAAACTAAATTAATTTTCCTTATTGACCGTTTGATATCACTAATTAGACGTTGCAACTACTGTAAACTTATTGTTTAAGTGTTGCAACTAAAAAAAATCATTTACTTGCAATGATTTTTTTTATAATAGATACCGTTACTTTTTTAAGATTAGGAAGCCATAAAGATAAATTTTCTGACATAGGACTCCCCCATCATCCTCCACTGTTCTCTGTTCTCTGTGACTTGAAGTTAGACTGATACAAATATTAAGTGTTTGAGTGACGAAAACTTAATTTGCCACATTTTATGAATGATATAGTATTGTTAGAAAATGATGCTTCATCCTACTAATATTTTAAATGTGAAAGTATTAGGATGGATGGAAGTTTCTTTCACTTTCACGCAAAAACTACTAAACGACTTCAGATACAACTTACAACAACAGTAATATAGCATTAATATTTATGTAAAGATTTTGTATAATTTGGCTAACAAGTTTAAGCTGGCGAAGCCGCGGTTGGGTCGCTAGTAATACGTATACAACAATATTAATATACAACTACGTAACAGGACACTAATACAAACAAGCTCGTGGGAGCTGGGCCCGGGCGCGGTGGGGCGCGCGCGCGACCACGACGAGCCCTGCTGGTCCACCGACCCCTCCGACGAGGAGGAGGAGGACGCTGAACATGCGCCGGTTAGTTGCTAATGCTGTTTATATATGTATGTATGTCCTTATAATTTACAATAATCAAAATCTTAAATTTTCTTTACTTCTGTTGTAGGTTAAGAAAGGAAATATTGATACAGTTGCTTAATAGAGTTTTATAGAGATTGGGATGTCGACATACATAAAAAGCTTGTTCGTTTTAGTACTACTCTTAACATTTTCCTACGATGTATGGACTGTACTACAGTAATAATATTTTATTTAAATAAATTATAAATGTTTATTTGGAAAACGTATAAAAATTTGAACGCAGCGGGACTCGAACCCGCGCCTCCTGGAAACCGATCAGGAGGAACGGATAAAAAAAATTTATACGTTTTCTAAATAAGTATTTTTCTTTCCTAAGTGTGGAATAAAAACTTACTTACTTAAACACTTTAAAAATGTTTAAAAAAAAATATAAATGATTTGGGTACAAATATTTTATTAATCCAATTTTGTAATTTCTTATAGTACAGTTTATATATTTACTGTTCAACATTGTTTCTACTAATAGGTATTACAAACGTCTTAAAATATTTATTGTTAGCTATGAAATCATACATAAATGTTATTATATTATCATTTTTTTAAACCAAGGAAATTGTAAAAATTTTGACACTTTTCGAAAACAGTTGGGGGTTCTTATGTTGTATATACATTGTTTTTCATTTGCTTTCTCTAAATTAAGCAATTTTAATGATATAATGTTAAAATCCACAACATTTGTATATATTCTGATCCTTAATAAATAATTCTGGATCTGTCATTAAAATCATGTTAAGTTTCAAGTATGTTAACATCAAGAAATTGGATAGGATAATTGAATAAGATGCTAAGATTTTGTGTATTTTTTTATTTCGCATTTAAAGTTAACACTAACAGTAAAACCTTTAGTGGTGCTTAGTGGGCTTCTTTTAATATGGGTATTATAATAATTATGTTAATACAAACTAATTTTGGGTTTACAGTTGTGAGTGAAGTGAAACCCACTCTCTATGTAAGTTTAAATAAATTTATAAAGGAATGCGGTCAAATAGTCACCGGGTAGCGCATGATAAGGCTAGCAACCCGAACGCACCTAACGCTTTCCTGGGATATTATACGCCTTACAATAATACAATTTAAATGAAGTTTAATATTTTTAATGAAAAAAAAAATGCATTATTTTTAGAGAATTCGTAGTATATATGTAAATTAGTTCTAGATTTATAGTCATACTATGAATTCCCTACATATAAAATATATAAAAAAATTGAATACCCAATATAGTTCACGCCGTCACCGCATATTGATTTCGCAAGTCACTCATCATCGCTTGAGAGGAAACTGTAAATTAATAATGAACTCATGTTGACTTAGCACTACTATCGCCATGACGTAGGCTTTGAGCACTTCACTTGCGATTTAGGAAAGTCACAAGGTATCCTTTACAACCGCTTGGGACGCTACCGACGCCATTTTGTGATGCGTGTTGTCAAAATGGCCTCTAAAGTTGTGTTGTTCAACAGGTGACGGAGGCCGTGGGTCTCAACGGTACCATACACAGAATGGTACAATTCTTTTCAGTATCGGGCTCCACGCAAGCCACCTCCACGTTTTACGTATCACAGTCCTGATAGACGCCTCTACGGCTAAGCCGCTAGAAGCTTTGTAAATAAATGAAAGAGACTGATTTAATATCCAAAGTTTATTAGCCAAAGACAACGACGTAACGTGGATATATCAGTTTTTCGCTGAACATTAACTATCGTGTAAGTCATGTTTTGTTTGTTATGTCACTCATTGTCGTGTGCTTTTCGATTTCGTTTCTATTGTGCGCTTCGCTTTGTTTACGTGTTATATTTTATGTAAGTCTATTCAGAATATATGTCTTATTTCTGTTTAATGTTATTCACAGACTGTTCTAGAACTGATATATTATTATATATTACGGCACACTTACTTCCTGGACACACGTTGTTTCATATATGTACCTTTTGGAATGTTTTGAGTATAAACTTCGATCTACTTAAAAACGCATTTATAAAAGAAAATATTGAATCCAGCACAGCACGACTCTCACTCTTATTTCAAAATCTCACTTGGCTTTCGACCTGCTGTCTGCTATACTCTACATTACAACTCTTCTACTTATGTTAGATAATAATAACTAAATCACAGATAGTCCTGTTAGATACTGTTTAACAGGATAGAGACGCGAATACATTATTTTCCTTTTAAGTCTATGTATGCAGAAACAAAAGACATTGCAGATCAAGCTTTGGTCGTATTTCAGAAACTTATCGGTCAGTCTTGGTACGGAGCTCATGTATTTTACACAAAGGCCATTCTTATTTGGAATAATATTATACGATTTTATATGTAGTTTACAGTTTATTTATTAAGTACAAAATATATGTAAATTTATATTTATACATCAAATATGTAAAATTATAAAACTATCAATAATTGTTATTCATACTATTATTATTATGTAGATTCTAACATGTATTACTTTTAAGCTTCTATTACTGTACACAATTTTAACGGTCATATGAAATTTAAACAACATTATACTACAATATTATCTCTTAGAGGCTCGAACATTGAAATTTGTTGATATTTATTGAAATTATAAGGTATATTGTATTTTACAAGAGCTTTATACTGTAATTATATGTATATTATGTTTCCATGCAGAGTGCATGGCTTTCGTGTATCAATTACTAACAAAATGTACTTAACATTTCATTTTGATCGTAACAACACACAAAGATTCTATCTATTCTGTTTTCATTCTAATAGCAAGTTTCAATTGAAAAAAAATAATTGTTCAATTTAAAAAATTGTTACGGTCAAAATGTAGAGATGTGAAAGCATCTAATCTCAATGGTTGCTCTACTAACTGATACGTTGCATGCTTCGTGGTGATTACAATATGTATCGAGGCAAAGGTTTAATGTGCAGTAACACGCATGCGCTCGGTTATTAATGTTTAAATTATTCTGTGTGGATATCTATTAACTATATAGCTTTCTGTTAGGGAATGACTGTGTGCATGTTTTGATGTTACAGGATATTAATAGGTTTTCCACTGATTTCAATAGACAATTTAGTTTTTTTTTTTCATGTGTGTTTCATATTATAGAATGTGAACGGTACACTATTACTTCTATGGGGATTTAAAATTATGGCATACAGTAAATTGATATAGTAGGTATCTAATGTGTATTATATTTTGTTTATTTATTTCAAAGTGTGAGTTTTATTTGGATTTGGGGTGTATCATGTAATTTTTTTATAGAGTTTTGTAATTGTATATTTATTACGTAAAAGTAAGAAAAAAATAATACCTAACAATAAAAAATATTTAGATATACACAACATGATATGAAACTGTGAAAATATTCTATTTGAGAATATACAAAATTTAAAAAGTGTATGTGTAACTGTCCAGGCGGTGGGGTGCGCGCTGGTGGCGCTGTCGGACTACGCGGCGGTGGGCGCGAGCGAGGTGTCGCTGCGCGAGGGGCAGCACGCCGACCTGCTCAAGGTGGGCTGTGCCGGCTGGTGGTACGTGCGCCTCGCAGGTGCGTTCACAGTGTATTGTGTATTATAGCTCCCTTTCCCAATTTCCACGAAATTTTCAAGACATGGCATGTTTATGAGTGGAACTCAACGCTGCGCTTTTTCTTGTTACCAGAGTAAAGAAATGAAATCGCGTTTATAGTTACGCGCTGTACCGCTGCACGACAACGGCCTCAAATTAGGCAAAATAGCAGCCTATATTCTAGCATTTCGAACTTTCATCGAATCAAAGAATAAAAAATATATTCCTTATGTGTCATTTTTTTTCGCTACAATTTGTTGAACATGTTAATCCTAACTTAATTTGGAATTATGATTGGCCAACTTTTACTTATGATAATTATGTACATAAAAGTATATAGTACGTCTGTACAAAATTTGCAAAATATACTTAAAACTTACCAATATTTCATCTTCAACTTTTTTAATGCATATCATTATATTTATGAAGTAAAATGAAATATTCCAGGTGGGCAGGGCGAGGGCTGGGCGCCGGCCGCATATTTGGACCAACGGAAGACTTCGCGTTCGTCAAGTCGCTCGCACGACCGACTTCACGACCACTGAGCTCACACTCCTAAATTATACCAATTTATACATACGTATTATATCACAAACTTAAAATGAAAATAACCTAAGTTAAAATTTCTGTATTTAAAAATTTTGCTGATAATGGCAAGTCTATATAAAGAATCTATCATGCTTTCTCGCAATTTTTTTTTTTTAATTTAGGTAATTTCAATTTTAAGGTTGCGGTATAATTTCCCATACATTTGTTATAACTTTGTCAGGAATGTTATGGAGCTCTGTAGCCACAACTGAAACTATGAGATATCTAAAGTAAATAACTATTCGACACCACAACCGAATCTTATATAAGTTCCGGATAAATTCTGATATAGTTTAATGGTACTAAATGAAACTGGATTTCACGGGTTATTTTCTAGCTTTCAGTAGAAACTAGCGATACGTAAAAAGAACTTTTGTTAAGCTGTTTTTTATAGTCTTTTTTAGACTATAAAAAACAGCTGTCAATAACAAATTCTTTAAACTTTCCCAAAAATCTAATAATGATATCCATAACCGAGATAGTCCGAAAATAACTGATAATCCGAAATAATGTTATATCCGTAACCGAAACTTCTTATATCCGTATCTAGATCCGTAATGTTCCGTAACATTCCTGAACCTTATATTACAATAATCTTGAATATGTCTAGAAGACTAGTTAAGATTTCCTGTCGTTGTTTAACATTTAGTTCGATTTAGTTGGTTGCCGTGTTAGTGTTGATTTTTGATGTGCTATAGATGCTTAATGTTCGGTTATTTTAACAGTTTATTGTGTTCAAAACGAACTCTTAGATACTGTTTCATCGGTTGTGTTTAATATTTTTGTTATTTAATACGATTTATCAAAATTGATTATTTGTTTAATTTTGATTAGAAATGGTTATGGAAAAGTTATGGAAAATGGTTTATAATATTTTTTATTTCGAACAGAATAAATTTTAATATAATAAAAAAATGGTTTACAAAACATTTTTTAAATTTATATATATAGTGACTAACTGTGGAATGTATTTTCTTTAACTATTTCTAATTGATTATTACGTATTATCGTGACATGTGTTGATTACAATTAGCAAACTAAAATCTAAAAGTGAGTGTCGTCACCCCCTCGTTAAGGGGTCGTCTATAAATGACTACACACCAATTTGTGAGACCCCACTAGTTGCATTAAGTCATATATATTGCAATTTTACATCTAGAAATTGCTAAAACAAAACAGTGATTCCGAAAATAAGTTTTCTATATTATATTTAAAAATGTAATCTGACGAATTTGAGTTTCCCCACTCTCCTCTAACGTGTGAAGTAATTTATGGACGGCCTCTAATGTCGAACAATAATAATATTGTTAATGTATGTAAATGTTGTTCTAAAAAGCTTTATTGTAAATTAGTGTTAGTTATAGATCGTTGTTACGATAATCCAAAGCTATATAGCGTAGGACGTTGTTGCGCAGCCGTGTCTGTATATCCATTTGTAAATATGCTCTTTTTGTAATTTTAATTATTTATTACGACGGTAGGTGTGCTTTTTCGTAACAATATTTTATTAAAATCCATGACAATTTTACGTTTCTACTCAGTCGACTTATGGAGATATAAATAAAGATCGTGTTGATTTTATTTTTAAGCACTTTCATACTTACATTCGTTCATTAGCATGCCATTTTAATGTCCGTATATGGTATAAAATTTGAGTTGTGCTAACATGTCATTTAACATGGTGCTCGCCACTATTCGTTTCATTATTAATGTCTCATATCGCGGTGTCTATATTAATCGATATTAAGTGCAAGTGCGTAATCGATTATTTATATTAACACATGTTAATCGTGTAACGAGTATAGTGAATGCTGGTGCGTGCGTGCGCTTTTGTATATTTAGTATTAAATACATACTAGTCGCGCTATTTTATAACCTTCTATGTTATTGTCATTGTACTTTAACGTTATATAATAACTAAATATCATCTCACTGCATATCCTCATCGAATTTGTTACAAATCATATTAATGTATGAATAATTTCGACTTCTTGTACCTGTTCGAATCGTCTCATTAAAATTATTTTTACACTCAATAAATTTGACTTGTGTAGTTGTGTACATAAGTCGTTAAAGCTGGCCACGAATTACACACATTTGTCCATTTTTGTGTTGTTTTATTTATTATTCACCTCAACCATACCATAACCCTTACGTACCGCCACATACTTTTTTATTGTCATTTGATTTAACTATATAATTTATAATAAATTAAGTTATTTTTGATTCACCTGGATTTTTATAATTTCTACATCAATATCAGCTACACTGTTTTGCATTTGTTAATATTATTAATTTAGTTGAAATTATTAAATTCAGTACGTAAATAGTTATTGAGTACATACTTTGAACACACTTACAAATATTATGACGTGGATAAAAAGACAACGTTATCAAGCCATCTTTAAAAAAGTGCCAGCTCATTTTACGTCACTGACCTGCGATTTGATTAAAGCTTAAAAATATGTTATGATGATTATATCATATTCTTATAAACAGTTATATAATTTGAGGCGGCTTTTAAAACTCTGCAGAAACTTTCATACTACAGTGGATATTGTCAGATATTAAAATTGAATTCGAAGTTATCTCCAAATAATGAATACCTACGTGGACTTATATAGTTATTAAAAAATATTTTTATCAATGATCATATTTTTTTTAAATTTTTTTTTCTCGCATCTGAATCAATACTATAACTACTTCAAAAAAAATTATTGACACGTCACATATGAATAAAGTAGGTTGTTATAATTAAAGTGCAAATATTATTATAAGCGGCTGTGAGTAAAGTAGTTATGATAGAATTATACCAATAAAGTAAAAATTTTCAACAATCTTATAAAATATTTAAATCACTTTTCAGATAATATGACTTTTTAACAGGTATTACAAAATACATTGTGTACAAATTTTTAATCATTCCTTCCTAATATAGTGTAACCACAATGTACCTCTACAATGTATTCTAATCTTTATAATCTAGATTTGTGTACTATTAACCTTATGTAAAATATTTTAGAACCTAAACTTTTAAACATAGACTTTATTAAATATTGACAGATTAACGTATATATTAGGGATGTTATGAAGTCGAAATAAAAACAATCCGTTCCCGTAACTGAATCCAATAATATCATATATGAGATTTTTTTGATTCAAGCTAACCTACAAAACAGTGATGGATAAAATGAATAAAATGAATTCGGCTACTTAACACGCAATGCCTTGAATTCGGCTGAAAGTGAGGAACGGAGTGTTGACACTGATTCTCTCTGCCTACCCTGCTATATGCGGGATGCAGCGTGAAGCTGAAATATATCCATAACCAAAACCGATAATATAGGATTCTTTTTATATTTGAATCCAGATCCGAAATGTTACATCCGTACATCCCTAATACTTGATATACGTCTATGTTTAGGTTTGTTATGGAGCTGCAAGTTTCATATAAATTGATTTAACTTGAAATGTTAGTCCTTAAGCTATTTTACTTTTAGAAGCGGTTATAATTTTTAGACTCCTTAATAATATTTTTTATAAAAAAATTGTTTACTATCTTAAAAGTCGTTATTGTAGGATTTTTCATAATTTTTGTGGTAGATAAAATTCTGACAATAAGTTTTGTACAAAAAGCAGAAGTTAATATGTATTGAGACATTAGTTTTTAAAATATTTTTCATTAGATTCCTCCCTTATATATGAATACTTATATTTTTTTTTACTTTGGAATCTAATCTCATATTGCCTTTTCTGAGCTTATTTCTAAGAAATGTGTACTCATAATGTGTAGTTGAATTGTATAGTCATTCTATGTACTTATAGTTAAAATAAAATAATGTATTCAAAACCTTCTGTTTCTTATTATTAGCTGTTTTATTTTTAGTCCCTGTAATATTTTTCATTGATGAACGGAGTTCATTTTATATACTTTATTATATGTTTATATTACTGAATTATATTTATAGATAATTAATATGATAAATTAAAACAAAAGTCCATGATTGTATGTTCCATATATTTATACAAGAAAATGGCCTCGAAAATAGACTTCAGTGACCTCACAGCTACAAGTATACCAAAAAATATAAAGACAGTAACCACATCACATAGAAAATTAATCTTTGTACAATAAACACTTTTTACAGTAAAATTACAAGGAAGATCTTCCTCTAGCAAACAGTCTATTCTTAAATATATCATCAATTTTACTGAACACTACTTCAGCGCATTTGGCTGCATCGATTCTGTGGTGTAGGCCTTTCCTCATATAGTAATCAATAAGAGGTTCAGTTTGTTGGTGATATGTAATTAATCTCTTCTTGAGAGCCTCCACATTGTCATCTGACCTCCTAATTAAGGGTTCTCCAGTTATATCATCTACCATGTTTTTCTTGGGAGGATTAAATTCTTCATGGTAACTTCGCCCACTGGAAGGATGGATAAGGCGTCCAGTAATTCTACGTACTAGGAAACTGTCTGCAATCTTGAATTCAATTACAGCATCAAGAGCTGTTTTTCTCTTTTCTAACAATCCATCCAACTAAAAAAATTAAAAATTGTCATGTCCATTTTAATTTAAAACTATTGTAATTGTTTTGTATAATGATGTCAGCAATAAGAGTACAAAAAAAATAAAAATTTTACTATGAAGGTTGTGTAGTATAACAATTTGCTAACAACTGTATTGTTTTTGCATTCTAATTACCACAGATGTTTTTTAGAATTAAAATTAAAAAATATTAACATATCTTAAAATCAATGTTGACAATGCATAAGGAAAAATATAGTTTAGCAGAACTATAAAATGAAGAGAAGAAGAAGAAGTATGAAATTATAAACAGATTATATGTTTAAAAGATAAATACCTTCTCTGCCTGAACCACAGTCCTAGGGAATCCATCTAATAAAAAGCCATTTTTACACTCTGGCTGATCTAAATTTTTATCGATCATATCCACTACCATTTCATCTGAAACAAGTTTTCCTTCATCCATCACTTGCTTAAGACGTCGACCTAATTCCGAGCCGGACGCCACTTCAGCCCGGAGCATATCTCCAGTTGATAAGTGACACACACAATACTTCTCCTTGAGCCGTGGTGCCTAAATATATAACCAAAATAATTAGAATATCTATTATCCAATTGATTGATAGTGATAGTTACGTAATAAGAAATGAAGTAAATATATAAAAAACACAGGTAAATAAATAACAGGTGTCAAATTTAATAAACATCTAAAACATGAAATAAAACAAACTCACTTGAGTCCCCTTTCCAGATCCTGGTGGCCCTAACAAAACTGCTCGTATACCGATCGGGTCATCAGAAGGTACAGGCTTAACTTCAGGAGCTGATGGGGCCATTTTTCTAAAGTTATAAAAACAAGTTAATCCTAAATATATACTAAACTCACTTAACTTTAAACACAATTAAAAAGGGTTCTACAAGGTCATAACGCGCACTGTCAACAATTGTCTTTAATCAAATGCAGCACTTACCAAATAAAAACTGATTAAAGCGGCAACAGGACTATATGAACATGTGGAAAGGAAACTTGATTGATAACTGAAATCACTAACGTCAAAATCCGATGACGTCGGTCCATAATGTCACCTACAAGCAAACAATTTAAATTTTATATTAGATAGAGGGCGCGCGCGGCTTCGCCCGCTTATTAAGAGTAAATTCTAAAAAAACCACTTTCAATAAAGTATTTTTAACAATCTGAATTATTTTTTTTATAAAAATCGGTGGTGATTTAAAGATTTTTCCATATAAACTTTCAACCCCTTATTTGAACCCTTAGGGGGTGAATTCTTAAAAACCATGAAACACGTGTTCAATGAAATATTTTTAAGAGTCTGAATTTCAAATTTTATAAAAATCGGTACAGATTAAATTTTTTTTCCATACAAACTTTCAACCCCTATTTCATCCCTTTAGGGTTAAAATTTTTCAAATTCCCTTCTTAGTGGATGTCCAGAATATGAAAATA
>JAATLQ010038562.1:0-26873 GCA_013421005.1 Heliconius erato x Heliconius himera | reverse complement strand
TATTATTTAATATAAATAAATAATGATATTATATTTATTTATTTTTATTTAAAATTCTACTTCTTACACTTAATATTATGATAAATAATATGAAAACGGTTTCTAGACTTTCAATTTTACTAATCATTTGTCAAATTGAAGTTTCATATTTATTGACATATATTTCAAACTTGGCTTTAGGAGGCTTGCTTTGCCCCGTTTTCGTTTGACTTTTGAGTTTATAACCTATACAAAAAAATGTTAAATTTGTGTAAATAATTATATGTAGTAACTAACTTAATTTTTGCTGCTATTTGTTAACTGTTTTCATATTTACTATGAGTACTGTTACCCCGTATGTATTTTATATACGTTATAGTAACTTTTGGAATTGGTTAACAAGTAGGCGGCTAAATACATAATATTTATTTCTAGTTATTGGAAACGGCTATGGCGCTGGATATCTTCACAAAGTCTTACAAAAGAAGAATTGGACAATGTTTTAGATAACAATGTCGTTAAAGCATTAAGTGAAGGCCTTTCTAGTTACAAAACTTCCAAATCTGACTTGTTTACACAATTACAGTCTAAGTACTCAGATCAAACTAAGCTGTTGAATATAGTTCAAACCTTACAAAACTATATTGTAAGTTTATACTTTCATAAATTTGAGTTTTTGTGTGTGTAAGATTAATTGATAATTCTATTTCTTTTGCATGTTAAATGTAGTCTTTGTTATATATATTGTGTTATCTTATGTATTATTTTTTTAGGATATTGATTGTTTTCAAATATGGGATGTACTCAAACATTATTTATGTGACATATCATATGGCACCCCAGCAAATGCTCTAAAAAACATTGCTTTTGTTGATACAAGGCCAGCCTTCCTCCTACCAAACACATGGAATTTTTACTTTGCTGAAAGATTATTTCTTCTCAAACTTTTGCAATACATAGTTCAACATAGAAATGACAAAAATCATAAATATCATGAAAAATTTGTCAAAGTCATTGTTACTATTGGAATGGATAAACTAAAAAGTTCTCTTTTAAAACAATTAGAAAAGTTACTATTATCTTCCCCTCCTCCAAGGAGGATTCAAAGTGAATTTGGAAATGATTCTATTAGACAAGAATGGGCTGAAGCTAATTTAAGAGAACAACTAACTATACTTCAAATACTAACATTAATAGCGTCAGAAGATACTTTAACAGACACTGAGTTTATAAATTTATTTAAATTATTCAAAAAGCATAACTTTAGCAAAAATCAAGGATACAATGATTTTTTGGAGGAAAGACATAGAGAAGCATGTGTCAAGATTATGTATATGGAATTAGGCCTTTTTACAATCATTTTGGATAGTGAAAATATGTAAGTTTTTTTAATGTTTTATTGTTAACAAATATAATTACTTTCACACTCTGCTCTATAATTTTCACTTAATTATTGAGCCATTGTATATACAGTAGCAGAACTCAATGCTACACTTTATCTTGTTATCAGAGAGAGTGTAGTCATGCTTTCTTGAATGGAAATCAAACAAACGGTCTTAGTAAAACTATAAAAATTTAAATTAATTCAATAAATAAGTATTTAATTTTTAGAAATAATTGCATTAAACAAAGGCTTAACCTTTATAACAGTTTAAATGTTAAAATATCTATAAATGTGCTATTTATGTTTGAATTCCTGTTAGGGGCAAAGAATTATTTTCATTTCTTGGTTGGGTAAGAAAAGTATGGTTTCACTATTCAATACACTGCACTCATATTTGTTCAGAATTAGAAAAGAGTGAGGAAAGAGTGTCTTGGCACTAGGTTGTCTCTGCCTATCCTCCTACAAGTATCATAGTACTGAAAAAAGCATATCTGTGTATTCTCTTTATGATTTAAAAACATCTTATTAATAATAATAATATTTTATTTCATAAATAATAAAAGAATTATATCAAACATATACTTATTTTCCAGCAAAGATATTTCTACTTGGATTGACAAAACAAAAGAGGTAGTGGAGTGTGAATTAACCAAACTAGAACTCGATGTTGAACAAAGTTTAATGCTTATAACATGGATGATGTTGACATTACAGGTAATAATGTATTATAAGATACAATATGTTTACTAAGTCTTAGCTACCCTGAAATGTACTTTTGATAATTTTCTTCACCAGTGCATAAAATTTCAGAAAGCCTAGCTTTAGTGTGTATACAACTTACCATTAATATAATTTCTATTTTAAAGACGCATTAGGCTATTGTTGCATGGTGTAACAGGTTTTGACTTTAAACCTGATTTAATCCTCTTAAACACAGTTATGGATCCTTATACCTACAAATTAATTATTTTCATTTCTTTACTCTGGTGTGACAAAGCATGACATTGTGTTCATAGAGTAGTGAATTTGGATAGCATTTTCATTTTTGTTTACTGTCTGTCTGGGCAATTTTTATATTAACCTGAAAAGCTGTTGTGGTGCATCTGACTATGAACAGGATACCTTGGATTGCACTCAGAGGATTGAATTTATTTTCATTTTCTTTATCTGGTAATGAAGGCTAAACACATTAGATTTTGCATGATGGTTGAAGCCATACATGCATAACCGACCGAACTGAAAGTCAAAAATATATACCTATATATAGCTTACTTATTTCGGTAATATGTTTCAGAGCCCAACTCATTCAAAGCAATTTGAAAACCAATATCAGCACTATGGAGCAACAGCTTTAAGGATGCAAGTGTTTGTATTTATACAACAAATGCTGAAAAGCTCTATATTTTCAGTAAGTAAAATAATTTATAATTTGCTTTGACTATATGAATGAAATAATTCTTTAAGATTTTGTCAATTCTGTATTGCTATTTATTATAATTAATAAAGAAAGAGGCCGCAGTGGCGATAGCGTCGAATTGAAAACGCAACCATTTTGGCTTCAATTTCCACTTGGGAATTCCTATTCAGTGTTATTTTTATTTCCTCTGGTAATAAGACAAAGCTTTGAGTTCTGCCGCTTAAAGCAGAATGTGTCTTAACTCTAGGTACAAAGAGTCAACGAGTCATGGCCGCCATAAGTTACCTGTAAATGGGCCCAGCCATTTACAGCTAATTACTGATTTAAATCAGAAGTAAAAAATATATATATTTTTCTTACTTCAGAATATTTTCTTGCCAAGTGAATAATGCACAATAGTCCAGCACACCTAACTTCAGGGCTGCCACATTGACTGTACTGTACCCTTCCATATTGTATTAAGTATAGGATACAATGTGTGGGTAAAAAAAATAAAAATATAATATATTTACAGGATGATTCAAAATGTTCTCTTTTAATTCGAAAAAGGGTATTCCGCTTACTAAATGACTTATGTGACAAATTCAACGGCGACGATACATTAAGCCATCAGCCAGGAATGATACAACTTTGTGCAGATTTACTAAAAACACCAGAAATTGCTGCCCAATTTTGGAGCTTAAGTCAAAAAGATACAGACTGTGGAGTGGTTTCTTTGTGGAATAGCGCGTTAGAATATTTTCCATATAATTTTAATGCTCTATCTATATTGTCAGCTTCATTAGCAGAAGCTGGGGCGGATAGTGTGAGAAACGTAAGTAAATATGAGTGTTTGTTTTTTCGCGATTTCATCTGTGAAATTTAAAGGAATTGAGTAAAAAAAATATTTTTAAACTGTATTAAAGGTCGACTTTGCAAACTTTATCATTTACACCAAAGCATATTTTAATTAACACATTTTGATAGAAATATTATATATTTTTTTTATCTTATATATAAAATATAATAAAATTATGTTTTCGTTATATTTTTCAGCTCTTAGCAGAACTAAAAAACTTGCCAGTTTACACAGAAATATATAATCCAAACTCAGTACCAATTATGTCCTTACAAGCTGATGACGCGATTATAGGACGCGAGTACTATCCTCTAGGAGACACCTCTTATCGTATAGAAATGGGTTCTAAAGCAACAGTACTTGAAAGGAAAGAGGGTCCAATGATACATTTCCGTACGCCATATTCGTACTGGACCATATTTAATAATGAAATAGAGAAAGTTCTAGATCGAAAGCAAAGCCATTCAAATATTAATGTAACGCTGGAACGTGTATATGAAGGTACAAAAGTTTTAAAGGGTGTGTTGAAAGCCCTAGCTTTAAAAAAAGAGATACCCAAAACTTTGGTAGCGCCGAGTGAAGGTGTTTTTGATGTTCTGGTCCGCTTCATGAGGACCGAGTCGCCGCCGTTGCAGCTACTTGTGGAGTGCCTCAACGTGTGCACGGTCTTAGTACCGATATTTCCAAAGGAGGTTCAATTAAGGTCAGTAGTTTATTTTAAGCTATAATTGAAATTGGCTATTCTATTATAATTAATAGTTATGTACGTATGTGTATGATATTTATTAATTGTCGCGTTGATATTTGGACGTTAAACTATTTGTCCGTGAAGCTATAATAAATCTATGGTCAAACTCATAAAAGCTGTGGATTTTTAAGACTATATCTATCCAGACTAGGAAGTCAAGCAATATGAAAATACGTTATCCCTTATTGAAGTAGTGATAAGTAATATAATCACTTTGTTTAACATTTTTATAAACATTATAAACATATATTCCACACTTGGAAACAAAAATACTTTTTAAAAATTGATTAAAAAAAAATTAAAAATCAAAAATTAAATCAGCTTCACGCTGTATCCCGCATACAGCAGGGTAGGCAGAGGGAACCTAGTAATAAGACACTCCGTTCCCCACTTTCCGTCAAGTTTTGGAGGCATTGCATGTTGAGTGGCGGAACTTAACTCCGCATTTTGCCTCGACACCAGAGCGAAGGAATGAAAATATAAATGTAAATAAATATTTCATCTCCTCGAGTTTGGATCAAACCCACAACCACTAGATTTTGGAGTCACACTTTGTGCCCCTGCGCAACGACTGGCCTCTAAAAAATTTTTAGAAAACTATAAAAATTTCATTACGTTTCTAAAAATATATAATATTATCACTACTTATCGTTACTTCTTACTAACCACTACGGTGTCGGATTGTTCCAGCAAAGTCCTTTCATAAATGGTCTTTTTTAGCATCTTTTCATCTCTCTTTGCCCATGTCCGTAATTATCCAAAATTATTTATATCATCGATGCTTACATTTCTTCTGTAATGAGCTACACTCGTTCAATATCTGGTGATCCTGTAAAGACCATTCCAGGTCAGCGTAAATTGCTGTCCATTAAAAAAAATAACGATAGTTTTTTACAGAACTCCCTATTCATATAATTCCAGGCTAATAAACACAGGTCTGCTGCCACGCATGGTCAACCAGCAACTCAGCCACGTGGAGTACGCGAGCGGCGTGTCGCTGGACTCGGCGGCGGTGGGCGCGTACCTGGTCACGCTGGAGCAGACGCTCGGCAGTTACGGGTTTCTGGGGGCCTATGTGGATTTGATTTGTGCTTTTTGTGAGGTAACTTGACTTTTTTGGGGTGGGAAATATTGTATATTTGTTTTTAAATTTCTGTTTTACTATCAAATTGTGATAGTGTATCAACGAAAGTAATATTCTATTTCTTTTTTTTTTTTTCATTCTAAACTTAAGTGTATGGGCAAAAATGTTTTTTTTAAATGTGCGTATCTATGATGCTATCTATGTTTTGCATATTTAATCAATAAGAAAATACTAAATGTTTTAAAGATTGTCTAAAAGAAGGAGTCTTATTAAATAACTAGAGGGCGCGCGCGGCTTCGCCCGCTTATTAGGAGTGAATTCTAAAAAAAACCACGAAACACGTGTTCAATAAAATATTTTTAAAAGTCTGAATTTAAATTTTTATAAAAATCGGTGGCAATTTAAAGATTTTTCTATATAAACTTTCAACCCCTTATTTGTACCCTTAGGGGGTGAATTCTTAAAAACCATGAAACACGTGTTCAATGAAATAATTTTTAAGAGTCTGAATTTCAAATTTTATAAAAATCGGTGCAGATTAAATTTTTTTTCCATACAAACTTTCAACCTCTATTTCATCCCTTTAGGGTTAAAATTTTTGAAATTCCCTTCTTAGTGAATGTCCAGAATATGAAAATAAACATCTGCCCAAGTTTCACGTTTCTACCATCAGCGGTTACGGCTCTGCGTGCGTCTTACCTCAGTCAGTCAGCACAAGTCCTTTTATATATATAGATAATATTTAAATTTATGTATAAAATTCCATAATATTTATTAATATCTAAACGTTAAAAACAAATATCTGCCGTCAAAATGGTATAAGGATATCATTTTACAGGCCTCTGACGACGATCGCATTATAACAGAAGTGATTCTTCCCGGCCTAGTTTTGATAGTACGCGAAGTTTTCCCTAACATTTGCGGCTGGAGGTACAAAAATGCAACAGAAAGAAGACAAATATTAGAAAGATGTGCCAAGTTCTTAACGTTAATATTACAACAAACCAATAGTAAACCATCGGCGATACTTTTAAAGAAAACATGCCTCTATAGCTTGACATATACTGAAAATGCTTTGGAGTTGCTGAAAATTATTTCTATTGGTAAGTGTATATTAGTATTATTGGCTATCGGATATTATACGTAATAATCTAGATAAAATAGATGCAATAATACAACAACATATATTATCACATTATTTAAAAGTTCTAAATCAAAACTAATAAATAATTGAATCTGATAGTCGTTAATTAAATTCAACAACAACAATTTTATAGACTGTTAATATTATTTTAAATAATAACCGAAGCATTAAATTGTTATAATATATTTTTTTTGTATTTTATCGGAAACACAATGACAATTTCAACTCTTTTTTATTATTTATTTAATCCAAAATTGCGACCTATCGTCACCTATGTGTCTATAATAAAAAAGTAACAATGTTTAGTTGACTTCAAATACCTTTATTTTAATTACTTAAATACCAATATTATGCCCATCCGGAAGTGTAAATAGTTCGATACTTATGTTGGCGGTGGCGGAACTCAACATCGCGGCTTACCTCGTTACCAAAACGAGGTAATATATATAATGAAAATGGGGAACGGCAGTACCTTAATGGAAACAGAGTGTATTAACACTAGGTTACCAGGTTCCTTCTGCCTACCCTACTATGTGCGAGTTATAGCGTGAAGCTAAAAGTGAAAAATATATATATTTATACGTATTCATTTACAGGTAACAATCGTTTAGAACGTCTAATCCAAGAAGACTCCAACTGGATATCAGGCCCCACATACAAATATACATATACATTACAACGATGTCTCGCAATAGTAATGTTTACTTTACGACAAAAAGAGTTAATTTGTGACACAAATGACGTCACACCTCTAGAACATTTGATATTTGCCCAAAATAAACAGAAAGATGAGTTAAAAGTAGTACCAAAAGTTACTAGCTATATTAACCACGCTTTTAATAAAAGCTTGTCAGTGTTAAGTTGCAGACTGTTAAAGAGATTTGCTGATGTAAGTATTTTAAGAGTATTTTGTGTATGAAATTGAAAATTAAGATGTATCTCACTATATGGGATGGTTATAGGTTCATATCCCATTTGAAAGATCTGATATCAACAATGCAATGTTTTAATGTATGATATTGATTTTTAGTTTCTTATAGCTAAAGAGAAAAAGCAGAAGTTCTCATATCCTAATCATTATTTATTGCCCTTAAAATACATTTTTTACTTTTATTATATTAGTTGCTTTAATGTAGTAGATATGTTTCATTGCAAAATAAATTGGATTGGAATGAAATTGGATATATTGACTTACTCTAACTTTCAACATTTTCAGGGTTTCCAAATGTCACTATTCGCGTCCCTAGACATGACTGGCTACCAAGTCCGTGTAATGTTTCTCGATCGATTGCGCGACGAGTACGAAACTATTGAACTAAAACTATCGATATTGGAATTTGTTACAACTTGTATAGGAAAACAACCGGGTCTCACTGAGGCTTTCTTTATGATAAATCACGAGAAACCTAAGGAAAAGGAAAATGAAACAGAGAAAGATAAGACCGTGCCTGATGATAGTTTTGACGGTATTTTGGGTTATATGGCTGATTATCTTGGTACTGTTAAAGCTGTAAGTTGATTTTTATTTGTGTTTTTTTGGTTATGTATAGTAAAATATTCGTTTTTTAATTTCTAATAATAATTGATTAAAATATAAAAATTTATTTCGTTGGAACAACAACATAAAAGAATATTGTTTTTTTATTTCACTACTCATTCACTCTCTTTAACGCAATATAAATTTTGTTATAGGACGTAAAACTCTTGCACAGTCCATTGCTAGGTTGCATTATGGCACTGTTCCATGCATTATGGAAAAATAACATGCAGATTTTGGTCAAGAAACTTCGAGAACATCCAAAATTTTGGGAGCACATGACTAGCCCACTATTCAGTGAAATCCAGCCAGGATTAAAAACTTACGGGCAAATATTTAATGTACTTGGAATTGAGCTCTTCGTGTCGAGAGGAAAACTTGAACCTAACTTAAAAGAAATGTTAGATCAATTCTTCGACACAAACAAAAAACACTTAGATACATGGATTGATTACATATTCTCTTTTAAAGGCAGAGATGAAGATGAAGAATTGGTAGATAAAGTTCCAGTGTGGCTGGGATTGCTTACGACGTGGAAAGATTTTACTACAATTTTCTGCAAATGTCTTCCAATCAGTCTGAATATCGCACACAAGGCTAAAATGGTGGCACCGTGTATGAGTGCCTTGCTTAATGAATTAGACGACTTAAAAGACGATAGGCTTATTGTTATTTTGTCTGAATTATACGTAATTATGTTGGCCAACTGGAAGGACGATTGCTTTGACAATCGTAAAACAAGCGCAAAGCAGGTCGATAACTTGCTTACTAATACTGCTATTGTATACGAATGTCTCCATCCGAGAGCAATACGCGCAATTCTTTCTATAGGCACCGTCGCCATTAGTAGCTTAGATTACGAAATAAAAGCAAACAGCGTTACCGCACAAAGTATTATTCGATCTGTAACTAATATTAATAGCTTAGAATTAGAGAAGCTATTCGATGACGTCCGAGACGATAAGAAAAACGGTGTAAAACAGAGCGACCGTTCTGAAGAAATACCTCCAATAGTCCTATCTTTAGCAATGTTAGAACAATGCCTAGATCTGTACGACGATATGTTCTCGGGACTCTCCCAATGGTTCCAATCGACGAAATTTATAAATAAATTACTGTGCTGTCTTCAAATTTGCTTGCAAAATCGCAGGCATTATCATACTTCACTCGCCGCTTTAAGATGCTTAACGGCGTACGCAAGAGGTCCATTTTCAAAGGATTTGCTCATCAGCGATGTCGATCAGTTTCTATGGATGCAATTATTGCCGCCAAAGTTTGATAATTCAAATGGAAATAACAATGACACTTTAATTTGGAAGCCTCAGGAATGGTGGCGCGTATACGCTTATAGTTTAGACTTTATATCAATGATGTTAATGAAACACGGTCAGTTCTTTGCGGGCGACGCTATTACTTTTGTGGGGGTGCACTTAGAACATTTAATTGAAGCTGTTCTGTTGCCTCGACAAGTTTATAATATAGATTCGTTAAATTTGTGTGCCTCCAGCTTAAATCTTATAGTACAGTTAGTCAAATTTGAAGATAGATGGCGAATGCAGAATATCAATTCTTTAATTGGTATTATGGTGAGTTGATCTAATAATAAAATGTAATTATATTATGCAATTATTTTTTAGATTCACACAGTATCCTGAATATCGTAGGGTAGCCAGAGAGAACCTAGTGGTAAGATACTCCATTCCCTACTTTCCGTCGAATTTCAAGATAATGAGAGTTGAGTCTGTTTGTTAACAATAATGCTTAAGTAGTGAACCCTTACATAATATTGCTACAAAACACCAAAATTAATAATATAATTCTGTTATATGAGATAGAAAATAGTAATAAAATGTAATAATACGCGCGGTGCCCACAGCGCAGCACGAGCGCGTGCCTGTACCAGTGCGTGATGGCGACGCTGCGCGCGCGCCGCTCGCCCGACCTCACGCCGCAGCCCGACGACAAGCCCGCCGCCGCGCCCGCGCTGCTACATCGGTACTTTTAGTTTGTTTACCTTACTTTTTAATTTCATTGTCTTTTTTGACCTGGAATGGTCGTGACTAAGAATCCTCAAGAAATGCGAGCACAATTGGCCTCTCGAAAGAAGGAGACTCGAAAGTTAGCACAGGTATGAATAAGCAATATACCATATAATGATAGTATTTATAATTAAATATCATTCCTTAACATTTAGAGAAGAATAAAAAAAATCTTATATGTAATTTTTCTATTCCAAAATGAATTACATAATTAAGTAATTTTAAAAACCTCACAATCTAAATACCAAAATAAATAACAAAAATAATAATATACAATTTTTTTATTACTTGAGAATAATAATATTCATATTTAATTTTTTGTTACTGTGTTCGTTTTATTACAATTTTCTTATAAGTTTGACAATTACGACTCTTATTTTTTTTATTTTGTATTAAGCTTTTAAAATACAATAAATATTTTTTTATTATGTTGCAGAATCCTCGAGATACTTCACATGGCAACACTCTGTCTATTATCATTCAGTCCGGACCTCCTATCCCTATTGGCTGATCCAGTGTTAGACATAGAGCGCTGGCAGCCAATCGTTGAACTGCATTTTGGTGCCCCAAAAATTACTTATGAACAGTTTCCACAGCTCACATTTGGAAGTATTCTTTCGGCGATCTGTTTGTTGACCAAATCGTTGAATCACGTAAGTATTCAATAAGAGTTTTTCAAGTGTTTAATTTTCAAGCAACTTAGACAGCATATAACGCAACGGTTGTGGCTTCGAGTACACTCGGGCGGATGATTGATTTTCGACAATATATTAGAAATCATATCCATGGTCCAAGCCAACGATATGATGATGTGAACCATAAAAATATGTTTTGTACATTACGATGTACTCGTACATTTTTATGACATTCGAAAGTTTATAAAAGATACGTAATCGACGTAGGAATAGAAAATACAAGTTAATTATCGGATTGTGAAAGTAATTTGTTCTGTTCCAGGCATACCACACGGAAGAATGCAGCGGCGCGCGCTCCCCGCGCGGGCGCCGGCGCGCCTGCTCGTGCAGCGCCAGCAGCCCGGGGGGTGGTCCGGGGGGCGCGGCGCGGGGGGCGGAGGGCCGCGCCGCGCGCAGCGAGTCGGCCGGCAGCATCTCGTCGGCCGCCAGCGCGCTGCCCGCCCCCAACGAGCGCCTGGTGGCCGGCGCCTTGGAGGCTACCGTCACATTGCTTGCGTCTCAGGTCATTTTTCGTTTTTTTTCTAGATGCGTTGCATCGCTTTTTGGCTTACTCTTTTATTTATTACTATTTAAAGTTGAGTTTGAAATTGAACTACACACTTGGCATGTCTGTAGCATGATATGGTTTAGTTTAATTAAATTATCCTTTAGTTGGTAAAATTTATTTACACATATATTTTTACATTACTCATGTTACAAAAAAAACCTGAAATTTTTTAACTTTGCCAATTGTATAAATATATCGTTGTATTTAATTATTTTTAGAACATAAATAATACTTTTTATATATAATTAACTTTTCTTGCAGGCACTCCTCGCAGTTCGTGACCCTAATGTCCCGGGCCGTCACAAACAGCTAGTACGACGCGAACTCGCCTCTGAACTAACAGTATTCCACGACTTTGTCCGCAAACGCATACTTTGCGCTGCTCACACGCGTCCACATCTCATACGGAATAAACTAGGAGCATGGCCACTTACCGCCAACGAAGAAGAAACCAGAAGAATAGAAGAAGCAAGACAAGAGAGAAATCCATGCATCGTAGATGATAATCTAGGAAGGGACTTACCGCCACCACCACCTCCGAAACGATCTACCCACGACTCCATGCGTGAATATATATTACGTAAACACTATTTAGACAAATGCGCACAAACACCTACAAAAGAACCTCCTTCTCCGGTTTCACATTCAACGCCCACTTCAGATAAAAAGAAAGATAGTTCTAGAAGCTCAAAACGAGTTTCATGGGCAGAAACCACAAGAGATAGCGATGAAATGGACAGTTCTTTACAAGAAATTGAACCCGTGTACTCCAATTTAACAGATGTTCAAATAAACAATGATGAGGATTATTTCCATTTTATGTCTGTTGTATTTCTTTATATCTGTCAATCTGAATTATAACTTTTTCTTATAAGAATAAAAGGTTTTTTGCATTTAATTTTCTTTTTTTAAAATAAATATAGATGGAAAAAATATTTTTTTACTGGTGTTTTATTTTGTACTTTAGTTATTACAAATATATATTCATCTATCATTATTCGTAGTATTAGTAGCGCCGCACTTGGCCTCTTTACCAGAGCTATAAAATGAAAATAATAAAAAAATCATTTCAATTGAACTCATAATCTATTACATTTACAATCGCACACTTGTGCTCCTGCCACACGACTGGTCTCGTAAAATATTACTATATAATTATTCAGAATATTAGAGGTGTTAATTCACAAAATATTAATTCTAGGTCAATTATACGATACTTTATATAAGTATATAAATTCTTGAAACATTTCCTTTGAATTAGTTGCCAAAATTAATCTACATAATGTTTAGTGACAGGAACAGAAATAAAAATCTATTAAAAATAAATATTTGACTTGATTAATATTAAAAATTATATATTTTTAATATAAATCTAATTAATCGCGACTGGTTTTGGGTTCCATTCTCACTCGAGGAGTTAGGATATTAATTTACATTTATATTTTTATTTCTTCGCTCTGGCAAAGCGCGGTGTTGAGTTCCGCCACTCAACACGTAGAGCCTACAGAATTCGGCGGAAAATATTGGACGGAGTGTCTTAACACAAGGTTCCCTCTACCTACTGCACTGTACGGGATGCAACGTGAAGCTTTAATTTAATTTAGATTTTTTAAAATATATTTATATTGATATATGTTATAAACATAACAAAATACCAGTAAGAATTGAAGTGATAACAATATTAATATAATAATAAACATACGCATATTAATATATAAGATTTTTTTATGAAATAAACAGAAATATTAATCACAATATTAAAAGTGAAAGAATATTTATTATCTGAAGTGTACACTTTTGCAATGGCAACATTTTAACATGGCCGCATGTTGAACGAAATGATTTTCTTTACTGTTTGCCAAATAAAACAACGTTTACGTTGATTCTGAGCGGATTTATGTCGATCGTGAAGCCGGTACATTGAATAATTTGTGAGACAAATTTACGGTAAGAATAGTACGTGATACACAAAGTTGAAACGATACAAATGATGATGTTTGTTTGACGGCTGTTGGTGAATATTTTGTTTGTGATGTAGGCTGCGATCGCGACGATGATGCATCACCCGAACATGCATCATCAGCCGATGTCTGGACACCCCCCTCAACACATGCCGGCCCACCAGGGCATGCCCGCCCACCACCAAATGCCGCCGCATCAGATGCACAGGGAGAACAGGCACGTAACATTAACTAGGTAACGTTCGGCTTTTTATTATTTATTTGCTTCACTATCATATTCATAGTTGTCTAATTTCTGGGTAACCATTAGAGTCATTTTTGAAATATTGTAGGTACTTTTACGTATATAGTTAAATTCTTATAGGTGATTTGCAAAAACATAACTGTCATTCATAATATAGAAACTAGAGCAAGCTAATTATACCTACTTTAACATAGTTTATTGCTTTACATAGTATATTTGAATATACATATAATAAAAAATATTTATACTATTTACTCAAAATACATTTGTGCATCAGTAAAACATACATATCACTGACAGAGTTTATTTTGTTCTTAAATTGTAAACATGCTGTTATTCCATTGTATTTTAATTTCTATGATATAAAAATGTCCTATCTGATACATATATATAATAAATTTGAATGTAGCGGATTATAGTTTTATATATTTATGTCATGAATTTAACTATATTTATAGTTTATATTTGATGAATGCTATGGAAAATATTTATAATACTGTATATTTAGAACAAAACAAAACACTAATATTTTTACATAACTTCATAAAAAAATCCATTTAATAACAAAATGCAATGAATACATGTAATAGGAATGCAATTAAAAAAATATTTTTTGATTTTGATTGAAATTTCAAAATATGTACCATATTTACAAGACAATTATAAAATAAAATATTAAACTTGAAGTCAGGTGAGGACATTGTGATGCAGTGAGAAGGTATCGAACTGCAAATCAAAGGTTGAAGTATTTTTATTTCCCCACTGAAAGACAAATTGTCACACAGAAATCTATCATTCAATCATGGCTGCTTATGTTATTAATATTTAATAAGTCATCTCAGTGGATCTATTACAATCAGTATACATACTCATATACCAAATATGTTATTGTTATACTAGTTTCAGTATATTTTATATGTATAGTATATACATTTCTAAAAAGTAGAACATGCAGGCATTAGTATTAGTTCCAGAACATTGGTTCTAAAACTTAATTAGTGTTTGCTCTATCTGACAATTGTTTTCAATACTAGAGATTTCCCTAGTTCTACTACTAATACTACAGTATTAAATGCTTACTTAACCTTTATGACTTGTTACTACTAGCAAGTCATAAACAAGTTAATATTTAAAAAACAAAAATGTCAACAGCCTAAAACCTGCATCTCTTGGATACTATCTAAGAGGCTCAGATTCGAATCCCTCTATGTAGTAATTGTATATGTGTGTAGTTTAAAAATAATACTATTGTCTTTTTTCCTGTTCTTCCAAGAATTTCGAAAAATTGTCTCTTAGTGCTCCGCTACACTCCTTAAGTAATTTTAAATGTGCACTATCTGTTAGCCACTCAGTGATTAAAACATAGGCCATGTTTTATTTTATTTCTTGTATTACAAAATAGTTATTTTTTTACTTATTATCATACAAATAAAATACAAATTGTCTTTTACAGATAATATCTAAACATTGAAAATTAAACTTTCAGCCAATTGTATCAAATACTATAAATTGATTTAACTTTTTATTTACATGTTAAATGAACTAAAATAAACACTAAATGTACATAACCACAATACAATTGTGAAATCTGCATTTAAATCACTTCTGGTTCAATCTTTTATTAGTGTGCACATACAAATTTTTTAAACATTTTTGTATTAATCAAAGACCGTGATCTGTTACATTTTTTATATATATAAATAAAATGGTATTGCAATATATTTAGCGCTAAAATTTGTTACCTACATAAATAAAAACCACTAATAATTATTTTCATAAATATACCTCTAAATCGGATCATAATCAACAAAGAACTAAATAATATATGTTTTTTTATTTTTTAAAGTGTTATTCCATACCTAGGAAAGAAAAATGCTTTTTTGAAAACATAAAAAAAATTATCCGATTGGGATTGAACCTGTGCTATAATAATAATCCATCCATTCTCATCAAACTATATCGAAATTCTTATACACTTGTTACAACTTATTTTTGTTGCTAGTATATCTGTAAGGAGACTTTTACAAATTTGAATTTAAATGGCAACGCTTGGCAAGATATCATATTAAATTTCTTAAAGAACTTCCTATATAGAAAGGACAAGAACAAGAACATTTTTTGACATATTTTTTTTTAATTTTATGGGAACATAAAAGGATTAGAAAATTAATATTATTTATAAAATTTAAAATAATAAAAAAAATACACTCTTCAGTAGTGCCCTCTACTGAAGAGTGTATTTTTTTTTATTGGTTCAAGTTCTACAGGCAATATTTATATTAAAATATAGAGGCCAGTCGTGATGCAGGGGCACAAGTATGTGACTGTAAATCAGTCACTGATTGTGGGTTCGATCACCACTCGAGAAAATGAAATATTTATTTAAATATATTTTCATTTTCTTCACTCTGGTGTCGAGGCAAAGCGCGACATTCAATTTCGCCACTCAACACGCAATGCTTCCAAAATTCGACAAATAAGGTGGAACAAACTGGCTTAATACTAGGTTTCCTCTGCCTTCACGGCTGTGTGCGGGTTAGAGCGTGAAGCTTATTTTGTTATTTTGATTTAATATATTAAAATATCTAACATACAGATAATGTCTAGCTGAAAATGCGATAGTCGTGGACTCAATTGGAAATCAAACTCAGACTAATATTTTATTCCTCAAAGTGGAAATCGAACTCTCGAATTTTAATTTCGTTGCTGTCGTGAAACAGAGAGTGCCATTATATATCATAAAACGTGTAACAATTATAATACCTTTAAGATGATTAAAAACCCCGGACAAGTGCGAGTCAGGCTCGCCCACCGAGGGTTCCGTATAAAAATTGGAGGTCTCATGCTCTTTCTGAAATTCAAGCTTAGCTCTGATACCTCATTTGAACTAGCTTTAATACTAAATTTGAAAGCTATTATTTTTTAAGATTTAACCATAAATGTATAGTTTTCTGATTTTTTTCTGTCGTAGTCATTAGTACATCAACCTGTCGATGCTAGCTGCCAAATTTCATAATTCTAGGTCAACAAAAAGTATCCTATTAATTTTGATTTCTTTTATAATTTCGAAATACGCGTTTTTTGCGATATAAATAGCCATTTCTTTTTAAGTAAATGTAAAAATACGATCTTTTCAGGGAAACAACGAACCGTAGATCTGACTATATACGGACAACGAAGTGATCTTATAAGGGTTCCTTTTTTCCTTAAAAACTAAAACTAAAAAAATATAATATATGACCAAAATGATGGGTTAAATTTAATTCGTGAATATAAAAAGTTCAACAGCTATAGATCTTCCAAAAGTCATAAACAACACAATGTTTGTGTATCAAGCTTCTATTTTAATACATGTGGTGTTTGCTCACTCAAGTGACTCATATTGAGACTTTAATATACTACTCCTATGATATATTTTATTTATACATATAATAAGGTTTTTATTTTTATATCTACAGTCATTAGAAACGACCTAAAAGAAAAAAAGCCAAGTTATTAGCCAAGCCGAGAAAATCGTTGTTTTTTCAATGTTGTTGGCACTTCATAAAGCAGAGAAAACCATTATTATTCTCATATATTTTCTGTATATTTGAATTTATGATGACACACACACACACACATGGTGCATATTATACTCGTAAGTTCCGTTTAAAACAAGAGAACTGCGTATATTTAGGATTAGGGCTATTCTTTAATTTATATTATTAAAATTGATGTAAATTTGCCAACATCATAAATTATATAGATACTTATTTTTAACTTATTTTAATTATGAGAGTCAAAACGCGTTGAATAGCTTCGTCTGGGGTCAATAAAATCGTTGATGGGTACTCGGGTCATTCTTTTTCGTACGTTTAGGGTAGATTTTATTGATAAACTTCACATCTCTCTTGAAGTGCAATAATAATACCCGATTTCAGCCGATCGTCACTCAAACATTGACACTATTTAAGAAAAGTCTGTGTTTTACCCGTTCGACTATAAAGAAATGTCCTTATTGATATGCAAATTTTGTGTAATTTGTTGATACGTCGAGGGTTCTTTGCGGCTCTCTTTGTTGCTCGAACTGGTCATGAATGGAACATATGACGGCACTTTTGATTCGAGGCTACCTTGTAATGAATATAAGGACTTTCTTAACCCATGCCGATATATCATGTCCTTTGAACGGCCGGCCAGTTGGAATAACAGTATCGCAACAGGCGGTTGACTGGACGACCCCTAGAAAGTCTTTCTCATTTCTCACGTGGCCTTGTAGGAAGTGCAGTGCAGTGATCAATATAATAATAATAAATTACTCAAATATTTAAATGTTATATTAGTGAATACTTTGTGGTTTTGTGTATGTATTTATTTATTATAGATTTAAAAGTGTCGCAATAATTACCAATCCTTAGATTTTTTTCTTTGGCAAGTCTCACGTTAATATAAAATGTAAAATAATTTAAACAATGTTTTAAGTGATTACAACGGTTCATCGAAAATACTTATTAATATACTCAAAGATAAACAATACAGTAAGTATAACTTACCAGGGTGCCGCTGGGTCCGACACAGGCTGGCGGCGGCATGGGAGGGCACGGGCAGATGGGAACCATGGGCACCATGCCCGTACACCATCCGCCCGCGCAGCGACCGCCTCATCCTATAAGGGCTATGCACCACCCATCCCAGCATCATTCTGTTCCGCCAGTGAGTTTTATTGTAAATATATATATTTTGTAGTGTATTCGCTTTAAATAATGTTTTTTTTAGAAGTGTTCAAATTATATTTATAACAAAATTTGTAGTTTGATGACAAATTTCGTTATAAATATAAGAATTCCTTTGAGAAATACAAAAATATTCAGTTTGAAATTGAAACAATAAAATCACGCATCCTAATGAAAAACCGTAGCGTTTGGCGCTCCGTTCTCTCTGACTACCCCGCAAGGGATAAAGCGTGAAGCTAAGTTAAGTTAAGAAAAATGCTTCACACGTAGTTTGCACAGCCATGTTCAGCTAAATAAGCGGCGGCCATGACTGATTAACCAGTACTGTATATTGATAACTTTATATAATTATAAATAATTTTCCCACCAGCAACAAACGCGACTACGCAGGCCGTACGCGGTGAGCGGCGGGTACGGTCCCGGCGTGATGCCACCGCCGTACGCGCAGCCACCGCCGCTACCGCCGCCCACCACCCAGCAGAGTCATAATGGTATACGAGATTGGTTCTTTATGACCTGTTTTACATCACGGACGATTTTGAGCTTTAATTTTAATTCTTGTGATTTATTGTCTCTTTAATGTTTTGTGAATTGGTTTTACTTGTCACTCATGAGACTCGACACATAATATCTTGAATTCAGGCAGGAAGCGGTAAACTTTCTGTCTACTTTCCATTGCTATGCACCAAAAGTGCACATAAAACGAAAACATTATAATAATATTACAAAATGCGAATATAATATCTGTGAAAGTATTGTGTAATCGTGAAAATCAAAGAACTTATTCTGTGAAAGTAATTTGCAACAAAAAAATCAGACAATCGCGTTAATTTTTAAATTATTTTCCATAACCCACTGTATTTCACAACCATGTTATAGTCACGACGAAGTAATAAATATCATTGATGTCAAAGCAGATGTTATACGATTGCCAGATATTTGTTCATTACATTACAATGATTTTATTGAAAAATACGTATTACTTTTTTAATTTTTTAAATCGTTATCCAATTCCAGTAGTACCAGTAATACCACCAGCAAACCCAACACCAGCGGAGCCCAAGGAGGAGGTCGCCCCCAGCAGCGCGCCCGCGCCAGCGGTGGGCGCGGTGGTGGGCGAGGAGGGCGACAGCGACGCGGCGGGCGAGGGCGAGGCGGGCCGCGCCGCCGCACCGGCCAACAGTAAAGAGAAGACGCCTATGTGCCTGGTCAACGAACTGGCCAGGTACAATAAGGTGTGTAAGCAAACAGACATTTGTGCTACTACACTCTTTTTTATGTATTTTAGATAATTCTGAGACTGACCTTAAAAAATTTAAGAATTAAAAGTGGCACTTAAATAATCTCTCAATTCATACTTTATAACACCCCTACATAGTCAGTATGTCGGTTAAAGTAAATTTACAGTGATTTAAAATGTCAGCTGTATTGTATTATTGTAAAAGGTAATTAGATAGTTAATAACAAAAGGAAGTTCTTATGTGGCATAAAATGCTGTATTAGATCCATAAACTGATTTCTCCCATTGACATAACATAATGTAATTTAAAATTGTAAAACACCCAGTTTGCCACTTAATTAAAAAACACTACAAAATTGTATGTATTTAAATATGTAATGTATAAAAAATATTACAGATTAAGCATCAATATCGCCTCACTTCAGAAACAGGACCTGCTCACAAGAAAGTATTCACAGTAACACTCCGACTGGGTGATACTGAAGAATATACTGCAGAGGTAATTAACTACTTTAAGGAATATCTATTTACTTTTTTTATTTGATGAGATATGTTTCTTCAAAATTTAATTTATTTTATAAATTATCGATTAAGTAGTTTATAAGATTGTTTGTAAAGTTTTGTTAAACATTTAAGATACTAATCACAAACTAAGAAAAGAAAGATATTTTAGAAATATATTAAAAAATTAACATAACATGAACCTGCGTCTGTAACTTATAGCAACAAAAAGTAAATTGTAAAATATGTAAGGATTACAACAAAGCTTGATAAAAATGTATGGCTAGAGTATTTGAAATTCAGATATGTAAAAAATTTTGTAGAGTAAGAAATACTTCTAAAATAAATTTGATAATCTCAAGTTGATGGCAAAGCAGACATCTCACAAACTAAATCTGAAGAATTGTTGAACTTCAATAATATGTTGCCTGATATTGTACATCTATATGGAATATTTAAAAAACTACAACTACTACTACTATAAAAAATTGAAAATAATAACGTTTTTTTCATTTACTTTTAGCTATAAATAAAAATGAATATAAACTAAGCATTTGTCCGCAGGGGTCATCCATAAAGCGCGCGCAGCACGCGGCGGCGCGCGCGGCGCTGGCGGGCACGCGCTTCCCGCAGCCGCCGCCGCGCGCGCCGCCCGCGCACGCGCACCACGCGCACCACCACCGCCACGCTGGTACGCATGTTTACATGTACACTAGAAGCCTCCATTCTCTTTCATTACTCGTCTTTATTCTTATACATATCAACTATAAGTCCCTACAGTATTATTTATGTAAAAAAGTAAGGATCTTTCACTGTAACTTTTTCTTCATATCCCTTACGCAGCAGGCAGAAGGAACCTAGTGTTCAGATACCCCATTCCCCATTTTCCGCCGAATTCTGGAGACATTTCGTGCTGAGCGATAGAATTCAACACCGCATTTTGTCTCGACATCAGAATAAAGAAATGAAAATATTAAATATTTTATTTCCTCGAATGGAAATCAACCATAGAACTTGTTGCACTTAGAGTCAAACACTTGTTGTGCCCCTACACCACAACTGGCCTCAACTCTCCTCTGACTTTTCACTGTTATCATTCTTGTAATCTTTAGTAATTCTCAGATTACCTTATAAAATGCATTAAGAAGAAATCTAAAGATTTCTCTTTATATTTTAATACATTGATAATGTGAGCTAACATTGAATCTGAACAGGCGCAGTGATGCCGACCGTGGAGCTTAACGCGCTAGCCATGAAGCTGTGCCAGCCCGCCGTGTACACGTCGGTGCCGGCCGTGCCGCGCCCGCGCCCGCGCCTGCCCTACCGCCTGCCCGCGCCCTTCGTGCCGCCCTACCCGCACGTGCCCCCGCACGCCGCGCCCCGGATGGTTGAACCGGCTTCTTTGTTGTATAGGTCAGTAATTTACTAGATAATCTCTTCAATAATAGATCATTTTTGTGTCACGCAACGATGCTGGCAACGCTATAGAAATACACAATTTGCACTGCGATCTGCTGCATTACCTACACCGGTACCTTCTGCGTCACCTATACTGCACCACATGCACGGCTACCGCCGAGATCTCCTGCTCCACGTGTGCCATTATCGCCACCGCGACCTGCTTCTCCCCCCTGCAACTGAGATTCAAGGTCATATCGGTGAAGTCATTTTGGAATGCACTCGTTTTCGAAATACAGCAGCAACATGCATATTTTTTGGTTGCAGTCCTGACACCCATCATCGAATACCACTCACCTACTACTCACTCACAGAATTAAAACATTGTATACCTTCAGCTGGCAAACTTTGTGGCATAGATTTGAACTTTGAGGACTGGGAGGATTTAAAATTAAATTTTACCCACAGCTTCAATGCCAAGACAGTTGAAATCTTTGAAAATTCCTGCCAAAATAACTTATGCTTGGATTTGGACGATATTTGTTTATTATACATAGATCCTGATGAATTATTATACTTAACTGGTCGGACTCATGAAGAATTTTTAACTGTTATAGAAAATACACCAACTTTATATAACTGTCCAATGACAAATGCGACTTTAGCTATTTATTTGATTAAGCTCAGGACCGGTCATTCGAATGAAAGATTAGGTGTAAGCTGGAATGCCTTATGAAAAAGTAAGACTTGCTTTTACGAATGACTTCGTCCTTTTATATTCCTTAATATAAAAGGACGAAGTCATTCGTAAAAATTCGTTATGGAATCATATTGATACTGGTGAATGTCTATACGTTCGTGCTCCCCCTTCATGCACATGCTGAGTAGACGCTCTGCAAATGCATAGATGACAACCCAAGAATGGGTGCCTATTTTATGAGTTACTTATATATACAGCAGTAAATAAACAAAAATAAATTAATACACAGGTTACACAATAAAAAACTAAATATTAAGTAATGAGAATTAAGGAACAGACCCAGGTATTAACTATTATACTAGATGATATATCTGGAAATTGGCAGATCGTCTGATCATCACTCTGACTGACCTAGTAGTAGTAGCACTTGGCTACTTATTTATTCAACATGTGATATCATTTACCAAAGTTTATATACATAACATTTATATCTGAATGTGGGGAACGAAGTGTCTATATGCGGGATATATTGTGAAGAAGTAAATCTGAATGTCAAATTAAAGTTATTTTGAAAACATTCTATGAATAATATGTAAAGAAAGTTTAAATATACAGATTGTTAATTATGAAAGTTATTATGATAAATTATTTTTTTGTTACAGGGTACGAGTATGCGTGGGCGGGCGGTCGTGGGTGGGGGAGGGCGCCACGCCGCAGGGCGCGCGGCACGACGCGGCGGCGCGCGCGCTGCACGACCTGCGCCCGCTCTCGCACGGGGATACGGACAGTGGTATGTCATTGTTGTTGTTTTCTTTTCTTTAGGTTCCCGCTTTTATTTTATATCGCATATTATAGGATAGCCACAGGGAACCTAGTGTTAAGACATTTCATTCCTAACGCTCCACTCGTTAGCAGAGTGAGGTAATAACGAAAATAATTGATTTCCTCAAGTGTGAATTGAATGGCCGTTGCATAAAATAATAACAAAAAAATATAGTACGTTATTTATTGAGACCTGCGCCCATTTCCTATTCGTATTTGTTTAATATGATTAAACAAATACATATGTAAAAAATAAGCTAACGTTATCAATACTGACAATATATTTTTCTTTTTTTATACCATAAATATAGACAGAGCTAGAAGAAGAAAATCTCCAAAAAATACAAAATAGTATTTTAATTTTTCAGATGTATTATAATTATATATATTTTTTTATTATAGGTGATGGCTCAGATCTACTTAATTCAGAAGTAAAATCCCCGGTGTCATTGGTGCATGAGTTAGCATTGAAAAGAAATTTATCAGTTGCATTCACAGTTAAATCTGAGCGCGGTCCACCGCATATGAGGGTCAGTATTATATCTTTACTTTACCATTTTAGCTTACTTTACTTTAATTTTAATGTAGAATGAGTATGAATAGAACAAGTATGTAAAACATTAATTTTCAAAAAATTGTCAATAAAAATATAATTTTATAAAAATATATTATAATGCAAAAAGTAGATTTTTCACAATAATTATAGTTCACTATATAGCTCACTCCAACAAAACATTTTCCCGCCCAAATTTTACATTATCAGCACGCGCCGTACCTTTCCCGCCAAGCCGCGCTCGCCGACAGCGTACCCGAGAGTTGCCGACAAGCCGGGTGGCGGTAGTTTGAATTTTTGTGACTGCTATTTATTAGGTGTTTCTTTATCAAATTTCACTAAAACCAACATATTATATATATCATACATAGATACTACTAAGTTACATATATTAAATTTAGAAAAAAAAAACAGAAAGAATTTCAACTTAAAACAATTTTTTTTTCACATTAACAGGTGTTCATAACAGCGTGCACAGTGGGTGAAATGGAAACGGAAGGAGAGGGCAACGGTAAAAAAGTATCAAAGCGGCGTGCGGCGGAACGGATGCTAGATGAGATGAGGCGACGGTGGCCTCCAGCTCTGCTTCGGGCGAGACCACCTGCTGACAGGCGGCGACATGCACCGACTAAGAAGAAGCCTAGGAATCTTATTAAGGTAGGATTCATCGAGGCCGTCGTGGTCGATGGTTGGTGAGTTCGATCCCCATGAGGGCAATTATTTAAGTTTAGCCATTTAAGATGTGAAGAGAAGAGTGAGAGAGAGAAGATGTGTGAGAAGTTTAGACTTTTTTCAAATACGTTACGAGTAACGTATTTGAAAAAAGTGGCGTATTTGAACAGTGTCACTATCGCCGCCTATAGAAGTGATATAAATAAAACTAAAAAAAATCAAATCATTTTCATAAGTAAAAAAGGCGCGATATTTTAATGTCGCCAATGTGTGAATTTAGTGTAGCAATGCTAGGTTCAGTTTGCCTGCCATATAATATTGTCATGTTGGTCTACATTAGCAATATTAAAGAAACTCACAAAAAAAAATTATGTATGTTTACAGGAAGGTGGTGCAGCAGAAGGTGGAGGGACGACCACAACCACTACAACTACCACCAACGGCGCTGACAATCCTATATCCCGTTTAGCAGTAGCCCGACACGCAGCACGAGCCCGCTCCCCGCAGTACAGAGTGTTGGAGGAACGAGGTGCGGCCAGGAGGCGGGAGTTCCTGGTGCAGTGTGATGCACCACCACACTGCGCTACCGGACTGGGACCTAATAAGAAGACTGCTAAACGACGGGCTGCTCATAGTTAGTTGATTTTGTAATACTTAATAACCTCTACTTAGCAGTAAGAAACTGCAGGGCTCAAAAAACTTAAAACATTTTAATACTAGGATCTACAATAAGATTGCTAAATGGCATGAATCATAATAAGTTTTTTTGTTTTTCTAGGCAGCTGTAGGGCTAGGTACACAGTGTAAGAATAAGGAATGGGTAATAACGGCTAACTGGATAATGTTGTGTTTATTCACTTCGAAATTAGATTGAATGAAACACGTACAGTGTTTCATTTTTTTGTACTGTGAGAATAAAAAATATAATACTTTACAATTTAAATGTTATTACTAAGTTCTATAATAAAATGGAACTATAATTCATTTCCAGATGTGCTTTTAGCAATGGAGATGAGTGCGAACGGTGGCGAGACGCCCGCGGCGTGCGCGGGTAGTGCCGACGCCGCCCCCGCCGCTGATGCTAGCAAAGCTAACAACGGCGACGTTAAACGAAAGGTACAGAAAGTGCTTTTTATTTTTTGAGTATTTTTTGTTATTCACACACTAATTTTATTGGTCGGCCCATTTTTATTGGTCATTACAACACACATTCTGGGTGCTGAGATTTCTGTTCACGCATACCGTAGAGACCGCATGTTGTGATTGTTTTCATTAGGGCTCATTTTCAATGCTCGTCATGCTGTATACGGCATGCAGGCATTCCCTGCAAGTGAAATAACTAATGAAATTAATTTTCTCTTCTCTTTTTTTTAGCTTTTTATTTTTTTAGCAGTGATAGCACACTGTTTTACTGTGTAAATGCATACAAAATTATGTGATTTTAAAAAATTTTGTCACTTTTATTGATTAAACCCTACAAAACATTAAAAAATGCGAGAAAAGCTACAATTTTTGTTTTGCTTATAATTTTCATTTCTAATAAATGAAGTTAAAATAAGAGTGAAATGGACATATCCTTAATATATAAAATGTCTTAATTTTCAGGAAAATGAAGCAAACGGGGGCGGCGCCAACAGTGATGTACGTCAACCGGTCCCTGGCGTGCTCATGATGGACTACCACCAGCGGTCTGGACAACCCACACAACCTAATGGTAGACTTTATTACTATTTATTCCAAATGTTTATCAAAAATCTAGAAAATTAAATTCTATAAAATCCTTAATCTGCTGCTGTTTAGGTTAACTAAGTTGGCTGCCGTTGGAGGAGTTTATAAATAATATGAATTACCAATCATTCTAATTATATTTATGACTAATATATTTCATGTTAAAATTGAAGTGAGAGAAAAAATATCTTTCCAGCAGCAGGATATTTTGTTGTAGGCAGGATAATCCGTCCACAATATCTACTGTTAGAGTAATTTAATGCTAAATAGTTGGAAATAGTTTTTTTATAATAAAATAAATATAAAGTGCCTATTTTTGAAGGAGTAAGCGAGGCGAGTGCGACGGCGGCAGCGGGCGCGGCGGGCGCAAGCTCGCCCGGCGCCAAGGACCAGCTCATGTACTTGTCGCAGCTTCTAGGCTTTACTGTACAGTTCTCCGATTTCCCCAAGGTATTATTTTTACTTTGATATTAAATATTGTGTTGTGTCAACATAGATGTTTCTTTGCATGTGTGTAAGTTAAATACGCTAAACTACCCTTAAATACTTATAGTATTTTATAAAGATTAATTGACAAAATTTGTGAGTAAATGTCAAATACGTTGTCGGTTGTGTTCTTGAATGGCAAATATTTCTGCAGCGCAACCACGGCGAGTACCTGTCGCTGGTGTCGCTGTCCACGGAGCCGCCCGTGATGTGCCACGGCGGCGGCGCCTCCACCGCGCACTCGCACGAGCAGTGCGCGCGCGCCGCCCTGCGCGCGCTCTCCGTCATGGGGCTGGACGCGCCCGCCACCGCCGGGTATGTGTCGTAGTGCTAGTGATGTGCCACGGCGGCGGCGCCTCCACCGCGCACTCGCACGAGCAGTGCGCGCGCGCCGCCCTGCGCGCGCTCTCCGTCATGGGGCTGGACGCGCCCGCCACCGCCGGG